>JAQFVV010008649.1:0-25798 GCA_028023455.1 Epiperipatus broadwayi | reverse complement strand
AGTTGTCACAGATGTTTATGGCGGGAGGGGATAAAATTAAATTTTTTATTACTTTTCTAAAAAAATTCAAAATTAAAAAAAAAAAAGTTTTTTTTATTATACAAATTCTATATATATATATAACCTCATCTAAGGCTAAGCCGTTTACATCTTTAAGAAAATTTATCTACAGACTTCTGCCGGTCTGTGAAACCTTATCTTTATTTTTACCGGTCAGCAGGTGTGAAAAGGTTGAAGACCACTGATCTATGGAACTATTACTAATAATGTTAATAGAAGATACTTCATGACTTTGTTATTTGTTTTGTGAGAAAAATTTCTATTTATGCTTCATCAGAAAGGAAGTTCTAATTTTTAGAAAAGTCATAAACTTTGTCCCTTATGTGTGTGTGTGTGTGTCCTTAGTTCGGTGAATGATGTGCTTAAATATTTATAAATTAAATGTGTTATATAATTTTCTGTAAAATTATGTTTTATAGCTTCTAAAAAACACAAGAGATCAACTCAAAATCTGACCTGCAAAACTGTTAAGGTTTGTCTCATTTTATTGCTTTAAATGGTTTATTTTTATCATATTTGAAAGTTTTTGTCAGATAGACTTTTAAGCAAGTTTAGACTTCTTTTCAGATAGATGATAGCCAATTCAATTGCTTATTCAGTTATTTATCTTCTATTTTTAGTTATAAAATAATACAAAATCATAAAAACCCTACTCAATCTTATGTGCCTAGTATAATAGCAGAGTGGCCGAATTTGAAACCTCAAATACATGACTTGTGACCCAACTCAAATATCATTTATGGTGCCTCAATTTATGAACTCTTGTGCAATAAACTACGAGTTCTTAATGCTGTTTTTCATCTTTTACCTATGCATTTATTTACACAGGATTACTAAAAACGTTTATAATCCTGTCTTGAAAACCTGCACAAAAAAATACAGATTTTATATAAACATTTCAAGAGACTATAACTAACAGTTGAAATATTGCTATCAATTCTAATTGGGATTTGCTAAACATTTAGTCGCTGGCTGCAAATTCAAACAGTTAACAGCTTTATATATATATAAAACAATTCACTAGAATAAAACTACAAAATTTTAAAAAATGCCTATATAAAATTAAAGATTAAAATATTTTGCTATAGCCAGCTTCGGTGTATTCCTCCATCTTAAGATGTTGGAATACGCCGAAGCTGGCTATAGCAAAGGATTTTAATCTTTAATTTTATATAGGCATTTTTTTAAAATTCGGTAGTTTTATTCTAGTGAATTGTTTTATTATACTTATATTATTTGATATTATATATATATATATCTGCCTAATTTATCAGATTATACATCTTACAACTTCTTGTGTACCTACATTAAAATTACAGTGTTTATTCAAGTTTTAGCATTTTATGTGATGTGAGAATGCAGATGATAATGACCCCCATTAATAAAATATGAGTCGAGCTAAAAATCTGTACAATCTAAAAAATTTCCCCTTCCCATTTCTATACTTTTCAGACCAGTGTTGTAGCAGTAATCTCAATATATTGTACATATCAAATAATATTATAGAATAATTATTGTAATAAAATAATAAATTATTAATGATGAATAACACCTACAGATAACTATTATTAAATGCAGAAGGCTACGAAAATAACTGAAAATACTTCTGCATTTAATAAGTTATCTAGGAGTTATTCACTATTAATTTATTATTTTATTATATATATAATATGTGGATGTAATGAAGTGTTGACAGGAAAAACATATTTTGCATATTAATTTTTTCAAGATTAATCATGTAAAATATTAAAAGATATGTGTAATGACATTTCATCAAAATATTTGACACTAAGTGGGCAAAAATGTTGAGTCCTTACTGAAAAGATATAAAAAGTTGTTACAAAAGATTATAGTTAATCTGAAAAATTACAGTGAAATATATATATATATCCAAGACTTAAATCACAGCTCATGGATGCATTAAACATTACAAGCTTGTGTATGTATAGTATAAAACTTTAAAAGTATAAATATATAATTTTTGCGCCATACTGAATATTAATGCTAAGTAAGAAAAGTGACGGGATATAATGTTATTTAATTGTTTGTATAGTCCTTGGTCAATATTACAATTTGCAGTTTAAGTTACAAATGCCATGATACTATCTAGAAATTATCATATCCTTCTTAGCTCAGATATTAACTTTAAACTCAGTTGAGAGATTAACATGAATGCTTTTTAATTACTCCTTAATCCAACTTTGTCTTTTTTATGAATAATATCTTTTTAAGATTTTGTTTCCAAATATAAATTTATTTAGTAAAATAATTACATGTTGAAAAAGATAGTGTTAAGTAAAGGGTGTAATATTTTTGTGATGGAAAGTTTTTCATCTTACATATCAATCCTGAGTGAGCCGTTATGTACATCTTGCTTTAGAGTGTTTTTTTGATGAGATTGCGCTTGCGGTGTTAAGTCTTAGGTATTTGTGGAACAGTGAATAAGTTCCTGGTATCTTCATATCTCAGTTTTGATGTAAGCAGTGAAATAGGTATCTTCATTCAGGTGTGGAGTAATGAAATATTTCATACACCTAACTGTCCATATGGCATAAGTTAAAAAAATTGAGTCTTATTAGTGCAATTTTTTTGGTTTTAAAGTTATTGTTATAATTTTGTGTTCATCATTACTTCCAAATCAAGCTGATTATTTACTTGTTAATATAATAACTTATTAGGTGGAGGGAGTAATGATCAGGAAATATAATTGGATCTGCATGAAAACTTTTTATCTAAGCTCAACTTGTTCATTACTCATGACTAGAAATTACTAGTTAATTAAAAATAAATTGTATTTAGTTACTTCACCATGTACCCATTCGCCTGTTTACTGTCTTTAAATTCCCTTAGACAAAAATTAATTGCCAATATCTTTTTTTAATTACTTAATTGTTAACTGAATTCATTATCAATTGTTTAAATAGGGCACTTACCATTTTATATATATATATATATATATGGGTGTGTGTGTGTGTGTGTGTGTGTGGGTGTATACGCCGCAGAAAGTAATTTACTGTTGATTGAAAGAAGACCTTTTGATTCATCTTAGAAGCCTCAAAGGAGCCAAGCAGAGCAAATTCCTAATGTCTACTCCATACATTTTTATCATTGCAGCTGTTATTACTATATGATTATTTATATAGTATGCAAACCTGAATGGGCTACTCAACAACATGCATTAGACAGTTTTGGTGAGTTTATTGGCTTTTTACCTCTGAGTTTAAGATCAAGAAACACCATAGTCTTTACTCTTAGTTATCTCATAGCTCTTAACTGAAATATCAATTGTGTTTTCTTGAAGATAGAATGTTTGTGTGTGTGAATGATTTTTTTCCTTTTCTAATAGATATTTATAATCATGACAGACAAAAATAAAACATGGCCCTTATTATCAGGAAACTATAAAGTTTGCAGACAAGGCAGGTTGGTGGCCAAAGCAGGAGAGTGCTAAGAATGAATCCAGGCCAACCTTTAATGACCTTTTATTTAGGTACTTACAGCTGCAGATCATTTTCAAGTGAAGGATGATTGCAAGGATTGGAAGAACTGCCTCATGTTAAATGGGGATATTATTGGGCTTTATGCAGTTAGAAAAAAGGTGAAGAGACAACTGATTTAAAAAGTGGACATGTATTCTACTACAAAGGCACAAATATTGGAAGTACAAGTGGAGTAGGATTCATTATAGATAAAAAGTGGAAGAAAACATTGTGGAAATACATCGCGTATTGAATAGAGTGGCAAGATTAATTATTCAACTTAATAGCAGATATCAAATGCATATAATTCAGGTTTATACCCCAATAAGTTCTCATTGTGATGAAGAAATAGAGGACTTGTTTGTGGATGTACAAAAAGCTTTTTATCAGATCAAACAACATTTTTGAATTGTCATGGGGGACTTTAATGCGAGAATTGGTAAACAGTTAAAAGATGAAAGTGTTATAGGTAAATTTAGTATGGTGATAGAGATGAGAGAGGACATTGACTTGTGGGGTTTTCAGGGGGAAAAAACCTTTATGTTATAATTATTTTTTTTTTTAGTAAAATGTTAAACAGAAATCGACATGGAAGCCTCCAAATTAAGATACAGCAGAATTGGATTATATTTTGACTAACAGAAAATAAGTATCTCAGTATTGTAATGTTCTTAATGAATTCAACATAGGAAATGATCATAGATTAATAAGATACGTGTTAATGTAAAACTGGATCGGAAAAAAATTATTAAGAAAACAATTTTCACAGTTAATATCCTAATCTTCAGAAATTTTCCAATGAGTTTAAATTAAAACTTGCAAATCATTTTCTAATATTAACAAATTTTGAACATGATTCAAATTTGAACGAATTCAATAGGAAGATAACTGTTACACTTTGAAAAATTATAACAAAGATAGCTGGTACAAAAAAGCAGCAATTGATCAATAAAATTTCTTCTAGGACAAGACCATTTATAAAGAAAAGAAGGAATATGAAAGTATATTAAAATGGTGCATTAAGAAAGATTGAATATCTCGAATTTTGTAAAGTGGTGTGAAAAAGAATTGATAATGATATAAGAAAGTATAATTGTAAACTAGCAAGGAAAGCTATAGAAGGTGATAAAAGTCTCAAGAGTATAAAACAGCATCTTGGTATTGATAGAAAACTTATTTCTGCAATAAGAAAAAAGATGGAACTATTATTAAAAAGAGTGATGACACCATAAAATATGTAGAAGAGTTCTATCAAGTACTCCCTGTAACTACTATATCTTCAGAGTTGCCCGGAATTTTAAATGAAGTGAGACATGCAATTAGATTTATGAAAAAGGAAAAAGCTCCAGCGAATGATGAAATTATAATCAATATCTTAAAAAAAGCAAGTGAAGAAATAGAAAAAAATTTGGCCAAATTATATACTAAATGTCTAAATGATAAAGATGTACCAGATGATTGGAAGAATTCAGTATTAATGTTAATATTTCTAAAAGATAATATAGAAGATATAATTTTTTATCAGTTCTATACAAAATTTTTACCAAAATAATTACAACTTGTCTACAGTGAACTTTGGATTTTAGCCAACCAAAAAAATAAAAAAAGCTGGATTTAAAAGTAGTTTTAGTACAGTGGATCACTTCCAAGTATTGAGAGAACTTATGGAAAGGATCAATGAATATGAATTGCTAATATGCTTTGGATTTGTAGATTATGAAAAGCATTTAATTTTATAAGCATTTCTTAAGTCACTAAAGTATTAGATCAAGATATAGATCCAGAATATTGTCATATTCTAAAGAATATTTATAAAAATGCAATGTCAACAATTATATTACATAACAATCCTAGAAAGATTAACATTGAGAAGGGAGTGTGACAGAGTGACTCCATATCTCCAAAACTTTTTATATGATCTTTGCAAGAAGTATTTTGTGTTTTAAATGGGAAGCCAAAAGAGTAAATGTAAATGGAGATTATTTAAGTCATCTGCATTTTGTGTATAATGTAGTGGCTTTTGCAAATAATACTTTAGAGCTTCAGGAAATGTTGCAAAAGTTATCAGATGAAAGTAATAAAGTACTATTAAAAATAAATGTTAAAAAGACTAAAGTAATGTTCAATGCATTTTCGCAAAAGATAATGATGATTTAGAAGAAGTTAACAACTACAAATACCTTAGTCAAATCATTACTACAGGTGTAAATTTAATGAATGAAATTAATCATAGATTTTAAACTTGGTTGGAGTGGTTTTGGTAGAAATAACAATATTAAAAGGAGATATCCCTACATGCTTTAAAAGGACGATTTTTAATAAGTGGGTTTTACTAGTTCATTACTAATGGATTTGAGACATATGGACACTTAATAAAAGAACAATACAGAGAGTTCAGAACACTCAACAAAGTATGGAGAGATGCATATTGGGAATAACAAGAAGAGATCGAAAACGAAATACATGATTGAGAGAACAAACAGGTATTATTGACATCTTTGAAAGAATTAAATAGAGATTGAAATGAAGTTGGGATTTGGCATATTTCTAGAAGAGATAATAATAGATGAACAGTTGAAATCTTAAATTGGATTCCAAGAGATTGTAAAAAATCTACATAAATACCACGTGAGATGGATGAACGAAATAACGAAGTAAGGTTGGAATGAGCCGACAACCGCATAAATCACCCTAGTAGTGATTTAAACTACCACAACTCATTCCAACCTACATACTACTTCACCTTTTTTTTAGGCTCGGTGATAAGGGAATGGTAGGGATTCTTAAAATTAGGTTACAACTATATGACTTCCCATTAACAAAACAAGACACCCGATGCAATATATATATATATATATATAATACAAACACTTTATTAGTATTAAAATTACAAACAAATAATCACTATCGCTTAATTAGGTTGCTAGATTTATAAGATAGTGGAATTACATTAATTACATGATTGCATATGTTTAACTCTCATGATCATGACCAACAAATACTGAAATATCAAGCTTTAACATAGATAAGGAATAAAGAAAGTGGTACTGAGTTGCTAAAGTAAAAAACAAATAACCAGGAAGAATAGAATATGAACGCCTCTGCGATATCATAAAGTAATGATGGAGAAATATTTACTTTTTCAAAGTTAAATGGGTCATGGAATGAAGGAATGAGCATCTTCATATAACCTTTAATAACTCTCATTAACCGGCAGAACGATCCACTGCACTGGTAATAAGAAATAATAAGATTCACTGGAATTAGAACATGAAATGAATGTTCCCACCTTCGCATGGAACTTATTTAGAATGAACCCATCAAATTAAATTTTCGAAGCAGGAATATATGCCTGCTTGAAGAAATGCAGCAAGATAATAAAAAAATTAGACAAGCCATTAACGCTATATTATCTATAATGAATATTTGGCCTTAGAATTTAATCTATAAAAATGTAAATGGTCATGCCATAAGTTTATAATATGTGGACATCTATTCTATAGGCTAAATCAGGACATATGCAGTTATTTTATATAATAAAAGATTTTTTATAAAGAAATTACTCCCTGCTTAATTAGAGATCCGCCCCATAGGTCTTACATATATACGGAAATATCGATGCAATAGCGTATGATGATAATATTTTAAATTTGAATTAAACATTTTAAAGAGTAAACTATCATATCGTAGAGGATACAGATATATCTATCAAAAGAAAAGAAATGAAGCTTTAACTTAAAATTTCGAACATTAAATTTTATTCTAAAACTTTAGGTTGTTCATAAATCACCTGTAGGCAGTATACATATATACTTGTCCCTTCTAAAAGAAAATAAAGTTTTACTTTTAACACTTGATCTTAATTTTAATTTTAAAAGTTACATATAAAATCAAATTTAAAATCGCGAATAATAAAAAAAAAAAAAACAAATTAGAATCAGAGAGAGTGAATTTAAATATTTTGCTTTTATTTAATTACTCAGCTTCTCTTTAGATAATGTCAAATATTTTAATCATTGAAATATTTTGCTAAATTTCCCTCTATCTGATTCTTAAACAATAAGCCTAACAAAATTTAAGAAAGATTGAGTATATATATTGCAATAATCGATCTTCCTTGCTATGTACAATTAATTAAACATGCATTAAAAAAATATTTAAATAATGCAATAAAATATCTAAATAATACAATAAGAATATTTTATATAGTATGAAAAGTAGCATACTTTAAAGAATGGTTAATAAATAAATTATTTAAAGCAAACACTTTCAATCACATTAGAGAGGCTTTTATCATTTACTGGATACTTTCAATGATCTGTGGCATTATGTACTGGCAGCTTTCTTTATCAATTGACCTATCTTATTGCAAAGATTCTATTCCAATAGCCTGATTTTGACCTGTCAGCCATTTTATTTGTCATGGATGTGTTCTCACAAAAACATGACTATTCGCATGAGTTTGCCAAAATCTTGCTTGGACTTCCCCTTTCCGAATTGATTTGAAGGTTCCATGTTGAGTAGGGAAGTGTGGTGATGGGTGGACAATTGTTAAGATGTAATTGTATGTCAAATGACTTGTAAGCTAATCCCTTTGCCATGCATATTTGAAGAGTTGTGGCAGGCTGAAGTCTAGGCACCCTCACATGATACTGTAGCAAACACTGAACTTTGAACATTGGGATAGTGCGTAACACTAAAACAGGCTGGCTGCTGCTAAACGGCATCTTTTGTGCTTTATAGCATAGAAATTAATACCATCATCTGTGGCCACCAGCTGATCTGTATTAAACACCCCCTTTCTGTGCTTTTTGATATAGATATATAGGCCTAGACATAAATGGCATATTTATATGCTTTTGCATATAAATAGCAGCATCAAGTGGCTGACATGATACAATAGAAAACTACCAATAATTTTAATATTTAATAGATCATTTATTGTAGTAGTTAAGCTGTAATTAAAAAGTTCACATGACATAATCATCTGAATTGACAGTTCAGTGTCAGATCAATTAACAAGATAAAAGTATGTTAGTAATTTAAATATAATGTATACTGAAAGATTGGTTTAAAATATTGGAAATGCACTAGAAAATCTTGATATGCATGGATGTATAAAAAATGCACACAGTAATATAAAAAGATCTTAATCTACATTTTATTATTAAAAATTTTAACTTTACTTTGGTTTTAAATTAACTGGTTTTATTTATTTTTTTCTTAAAGTCAACTTAAAAATTTTAAGTTTTATATTTTATTGTCATTATGCCTGAATAAAAAAATCATAAGTTATCCATCACAGTATTTCTCCTGAAAGTATATACTCAACTGATTCGTCAAATAATATGTTTAAATAGATGCTAAAAAATTCTAATGTATTTCAAAAGCTAAAGGAAAAAAGAATTCACATAAAGAAAAGTAGGTTGTTTCATTTTTATATAAATATTAGCTAAATACTAAACTTTTGCTATAAGACTAGTTATTAATACTAATTATTGTTATTAAAATAATCAATGCATTTAATTATATCAAGCTAAAGTATAGAATGATGAACTTTTAAGAATCTGGGACAATTATTTAAAATTGTCTTACAAAATTATAATAAAAGACCAATTTATAAAAATCAATTATTTAATTATCATTAAAAAATACTGTATCCAGATTGTTTCACATTAAAACAAATAACATAGCTATTCATCTCAAGCTCATTTATTTATTTGAATAGTGTTTTTAAATTTCTGATTGATTCAAACATGTTGTTTTGTACTTAGAAAAGAAATAAATATAATTTAAATTTGCAGTATCATAATTAATTTTGCTTAAAAAGTATTTATTATAATAAAACTTCATAAAGAGCAATTTATAATTAAAATTGTCCTTCTGTTTGTTACTCCTCTGATTCTCATTGACATTAAAAATGTGTTTTGAAAGAAAGTGTTTGTTACTAGAATTATCTGCTGTCAGGTCTCATGATTATTTTGAAGTTGTTAAATTTCATTGTGAACATTTTTCAAATTTTATTATAAATCCTCATCTTTGTGTCTGCTTTATTTTAATGGACTGTTCCTATGCTACTTCAAGAAAGAACAGAAAAAAGACTTGAACCAAGAGATAATTTCTTTACCAAGAAAAGAACATTTAAATTTCTAATATAAAAAAGATTATATTGGATATATATTTTTTGATATATTTAAAATTATTATATTATTGTTACTAATTATGTTATCATAAATGTTTATGAAACGGTGTTCAAGGAATAGAATTGGCAAGAAACATGATAAAAAGGTGTTTACTTTGTAAGTTGGTTTTATTGTTCCAGAGTTTTCTGAATGATTATTTAAAATTATATAAATGATTATATCCAAAGATATAATAGCCTTTTGTAAATTTATGAAGATTATTTCATGAATGAAAATATCATAAATATCAATATATGGATGAGAATTATAGTTTATAAATAAAATAAAGTGTTTTCACTGTTATGTAATAATAATTTTGGCAGTATACATATAATCTTAGCATGAGTGAATGAATTATACGCTTTTTGTGTGTGCGAGATCAATAATTATTCATGTTTATTATTATTAGCACCATGCATTTTATTATTAGTAATGTTATTTTGAGGCAATTTTAAGTGGACATTATATTATTTTTATATGTATTTAGGCTCTCCATAAAAAAGTGTGGATTGTTCATTCATCAACACTGCTTGCACATAATACTGAGTGCATGTTCATATTTCTTATACACTTTGCTTAGAATTTCAATATTACAATATATTTTTGATATACATCCACATGCATGTTCAGGTTTACAATTCATTATTAGCTCCACTATAACTTTTTAACTTAAAGCATATCAATGGCAAGCATAGTTATTTTTTGACCCCAACATAGGTATTGTTAATGTTATAAGTATCTTATATTGCATGTGTTGCTATCATATTAACTTCTATTAAGCATTTCCACACTGATTTTCAATACTGTTTTTGATTAAGAAAAGTGTATATCATCTAGTAACTTAGACAAAGGCATATTGTTTTACTTTATGGGTACTGAGTTGGAAATAAAGACCGTATTTGATGAATAAGAAAATCGGGTAATGAACATAACTGATGTGATAAAATTGTAGAAATGGTTTTAAGAAAGGTACACCAATGTATAAAGATGTTAATATTTGTAAATATAGTATAGTAGATTAAAAGAAATAATTATTATTGTAAATAAATATTTCTATTATATGGTTTATTTTATGATGAAAATAAATATTATTATTAATTACATTTGTGTCTCATTACCATTATGACATCATTGCATTCGCACACCCATTTATCAAAAAATCTAAGTTTGTATTGGTAATTATTTTTAAGAGTACATTTCAATGATCATAGTGTTTATACATTCATTTTGTTTAATAATGATTTAATTATTCTACCTGTATTCTTCGAATATAAATGCTGTATTATTTACTTCATTTCAAATGCACTTATTATGTATTTGGTAGCATAAATGATAATCTTACTGCCTTCTATGTTGATATTTCTTATTCAAATTTGCATCAAAAATTATGATTTCTATCTTTTATAGTCAATAGAAATGAAATAGTTATATATAAATAATTTTAAGGTATTTAGGAATGTTTTTAAATTACTAACTATATATTACTTAAGTATTTGATTACTCTGTTATTATGTAATTTCATTTCTAACTTTCTTAAAAATACTAAGTGTTTTTTGGTCTGGATTGCAGGCTCCAATCAACAGTAATAAAAAATATAAATACTTGGAAGTTAAATCTGATTTATTAGTATTGAATATATTTACATAATGTACAATCAATAAATATATTTCTACATATCTGAACTTCATTAATGCTGGGCAGCTAGTGCCAGAGTAACTGGACTCACTTCCAGATTATATAATAGCTTGCCTCATGAATTTGTTCAATGATTCTTCCAACTGTATTAGACAGCTTGCCTTGAGTCAGCTGTAATCTTTGCAGCTTTTAGTCCTATTGTGGACTTGCCTCACTGCAAAGACTTATAGTGTAATCACAGTAATAGAAACATTCACAGTTAGTGGCTGTTTCAATTGAGTGTGTTCTGTCATTTAGGTTAGTCAGAAATTCTCTCCCTTGCCTCCAAAAAGGCTATTTATTATAAAGATCCCCCAACTTTACTAGCAGCAATCAGATTCAAAGAGCATCATTTCCTATTGGCTTGTACTAACCAATGATTGGTATTTATCAATGTTTCCACATTGGCTATATGTTTACACATTGGTCATATGTTTACACATTGGTTATCCACATGTTTACACATTGGTTAGCAGCAATGAGTGCTCAATCTGATCAGATGAGGATGGGATCCCACTTCTAAGGGCAAGGTGAGATGACACTAAGGTTCCAAAATAAACTAAGAAAATTGTCAAATGTTCCATGTCTAGCTTAAATATTTAATAATCATATTTTTGTTAAAGTATTATTATTAACATTTTGTTCCAAGTGCATTTTGTTCTGAATTTGAACCCTGAGATCAAGATATTTTAAAACATGAGATATATTTAAATTTAAAAAAACCTATGTTTGAGATAATTATATTTTAATTCCCAAGATAAGATATTTAAAATTGAAAAGAAATATTTGAGATAAAGATATTTTAAGAAACATTTTAAATTATAAAAGAATCTTGCCTTTTAATAATTATATTAAGCTGTGATATTGTCTAAAAAAAGGTCTCATACTCTGATTTTTTTAAAAATCCATGTTATATGGTGCCTATTCGTGTAACCTTTAATTGCTAGCCATCGCCTCTTTGTTTGGTCAATGTTCTGCAACCGTTCGGGTGGGTTACAATATATATATATATATTTAATGTTTTCACAGTTATATGATGTAGATAAAATATTTTTGGGTACAAACCATGTATTATTTTGCATTACAATCCGATATTTCAATGGACTAGCAACTGCCATTATCAAGGTTAACTTTTGAAAGAACAATCATTAGATCTCAAACAATAATGTGACTCAGTGCGAGATGAGAAGTGAGATTCAACTTGAAGTAGTTCAGTATTCATAATATGAGGCTTATCAAAATGTTTATTTCCCTGTTTTTTCACCTATTAATTTCAAGATAATATTAGATAAAATGAGTAGTTCCCACATAGCTGGAATACATTGTGCTTTGTCAGAGCTATTTAAACCAGTAGGTCTCTTTAATATTTGAATTGACTCTCTCGTGGTTCTTAAATCATATCTTTCCAAATTAACAAGTATTTTTGTATTGTCAAAATCATGTTTGTTACCAATTTCTAAAAAATGTGAAATAAAAACTGATGTGCAATTTTTTGATTAAAAGCATTTCTGTTCCTTAATTCTGACATTTATTCATCTATTAGACTGACCCATATAGCTTCTTGGGCACTGCAAACATTTATCTAATATTAACTTGAAATTAATAAGTGAAAAAACTGAGGGAAATAAACATTTTGATAAACCTCATATTGTGAATGCTGAACGACTTCAAGTTGAATCTCACTTCTCATCTCACACTAAGTCACTTTATTGTTTGAGATCTAATGATTGTTTTTTCAAAAGTTAACCTCGATAATGGCAGTTGCTAGTCTGTCGAAATATCTGATTGTAATGCAAAGTAATAGACGGTTTGTACCCAAAAATATTGTATAATTATACACACAACAGTTGTTTCGCTTATGATTTATTGACAATATATTTGTATCTGATATAAAATAAGTCGAGATATTAATTTTCAGTTATAATCTTTCTCAGAAATGATAAAAGATGAAATAGTCTTAAAACTGCATAATTACTGTTTGCATATTGTTTAAATGCAGAAATCATAATAGTTGTAAATTTCGGTTGTGATAAAATATTTAAAATGTTAATAATTTAAATGTTCTCAAATAGATTAAGTTTTAAACTTTAGTTTTAAAATGATTCATTTTTGTTTTTTATTTTAAAGTCAATTCTTCAAACTTTCCTGACTGAAATTATCTCCCAAGCTTCTATCTTCGCAAGTTCTGCCAAGCACGACACTATTTTTCCTGAAGATGTCCTTCGAGCTTTAGAGAATCAAGGAATAAAATTTACCTTAAACCCATAAAAATAAAAATTAAGTTTATATGTTTATAATCGCTTTTTAAGCTTTATGTTCTTCTTTAAAATATAAAAATGTTTATATATATATATATATTATATGTAATTTAAAAATTTGAAAATATTTCGAATTAATGTAACCATATTTTTTTGTTTAATTAAAAACTTTCGATATAATAAAGATATTTGTATATATGTAATCTTCCAAAAATCATTAAAAAAGATAAAAATTTTAGTATGTAGTGCACATTTAATAAGTATATAATTTATATCCAGGTTGGTTTTTAGTATCGCAACATACTGTTTTATAAATTTGACTATAATGTATCTGAGTAAAAAAACAAAATGAAATAATTGTAATTAGAAAAGCCAATTAAATTTTTAACAATCTGGATCTATGCATGGAATTAATAACAAAGTAGCAGGTTGTCAAGCGTTGTTAGCCGAGAGGTCATCGTAGCTTCCTTGCAAGCAAGTAGTTGATTGCAGACGGTTGTGAGTTCGCAACCCGGCCGATGTTATGACATATGAAAAAAAAAAAGTAGCAGATGAGGTGTAATTTCATGATTAATGACAATAATAAAGTAATTATTGTTTTTGTTCAATGTTATCAAGCCCCATGTTATGCAAAACGGGAATCATTTCTTTCTATGCCAATAATTAGTGTAGAGTATTGCAAATAACATATTAAGCAAAGTTATGAAAAAAAAACCATTTTTTGCTTTTATTTCTTTTCCTACTATACTGGGCTTAATTAAAAAATATCCTATATTACATTTTACAAATCTATTTTCTTCTCTATACATTACCATCTCATCTCCAAGATCTGTAATTTAAAAAAGTATATTTAGTTTACACAGCCTATATACTATATGCACACCTATTTATTTTATACCCATTTTCATCATGTTTTATTGTATGTACACATAATTTTATGTAAATAGTTGCTGTTATAGTAAATGATATATTCTCCCATTTAGTATTCGACAATACTTATCTGACCCCTCTTACTAAGATCCTTTTTATAGTTATAAAAATTGTCTTCAACAAATAAAGCAAGTTGTGTGAATTTTTAAAAGCACAACATATTTTGCAAATATCGTTGACACAACTTGGAACCAAATATTATAAATATTAGGTACTATGATCCTCTAAAAATTACAGTAAGATGAAGATTATAAGTTCAATTTGTTAACTGGAAAAAAGTCAATTCACCTCATTACAGTGAGAAAAATATGCTGTTATATAATCCAATGTTTAAGCAGTATACATTTGATAAGCATGTTCAAATAAAATCTTAATTCCAGCTTTATTGCTTTGCATTTTTCTTACATTATCTTTGATAATTCTCTAAATTTATCAATTTCCAATTTCAATCCCCTCCCCCTATTTTTCGTTTCCTATTTAATCATAAGCAAAGCAAGAAATTAAAGCCTTTTTTGCTTTATAAATGTCAATGTGTTCTATTAGACCTGCATGTAATAGTAATTTAATTTTTGTTATTTATGTACCTCTTCATAAATTTTCTATATGAAGTTTTTTGTCATAATCTGCCAATATTATATCAATGATTACCAAATTTTAATTTTTAAAAAAATTATTAGAGGTAACACCCAGTTCTAGAAATACCCAAAAATATGTAGGTTTAATGTTAATACACTGTCTATATACATGTTATACAGAATTTTGGGTTGTATCCTCATCCTTGGTGTTCACCTAGAGATGGCGTTGATGCTAATCAAAAACATACATCTAACGATTCCGGGGCCCGACCAAAATGATCGATTTGATCTAAAAAGATCTGATTTCTTCGATTTATAATAAAATATTCTACTAACTAATACTATTATATGATGTTAGTTTTTTCATTTTTTTCGTAAATGTTTATTAATCTTATCTTGTTTTTTTGAGTTACGGTGTTTTTCTTTTTTTTTTTAACTTTATGTGTCTTTTTAAAGTTACTGTTGTTTTTTTTTGCAAGAGTAAATCAATACTTTTATTCAAAAGCAAGTCATAATAAGTAAATGTTTATTAATCTTATCTTGTTTTTGAATTTGTTTGTGTCTTTAAAGTTACAGGGCTTTTTCTAATATTTTTGGGGGGGACTTTATGTGTGTCTTTTTAAAGTTGCGGTACTTTTTTTTGCAAGAGTAAATCAATCATAAGTTAATGTTTATTAATCTTAGATTGTTTTTGAGTTTGTGTGTGTGTCTTTAAAGTTACGGGGCTTTTTCTCATTTTTTTTTGGACTTTATGTGTGTCTTTTTTTAAAGTTACGGTATTTTTGGTCAAGAGTAAAAATCAATTAATTTTATTAAAAAAGCAAGACGTAATTCTAAATCTGTCAAAAGTAACATCATTTATATACTACAATTTAGAATTGATACCCGACTACTATTAGTAAGGACTGTCATTAAAAGATTCAATTGAAAAATGATACCCGACTAATTTCCATTTTCTTTTTTTTTTGGGGGGTGGACAGTAATGAATCAGAAAGTGGGTTGTTTTTGTTAACTCTGTCTATATAAAAAGGGTACCATTATTGAAATACTAAATTTAAAAATGATAGCCCACTAATTTGCGTTTCTTTTGACAGTAATTAATCAGAAAGTGGGTTTCTTTTTTTTTGGGGGGGGGGGTAAATCTTGTGTATAATATAAAAAAAAATACCGTACTTCAAATACTCCATTGAAAAAAACCAAACCTCGTTGAATTTGATTTCTTTTTTTTTTTTAAATAATAAATGTAACAAAAAAATTATAATAATAATACCCGACTAATTTTCTTTTTTGGACAAGTAATTCCTAATAATTAGACACTGGGTTGTTTTTGTTTGTGCGTGTATATATACACTATAGCAAAAGTAACTGGTCACGAACAAATTCTCGCGACAACGGTACTTTTACGTGTGATCCTTAATTTTTTTCTGTTTCGCACCCTTAAAAGCAATTTTTTAGGGTTACCCATTCATAATGGAATCTTCAGGACATTATTACTAAACTTACAATAGTAAAGTAAGTTACAACACATTAAAAAAAATAGACGTCTTATCAAATTTTAAAAAACTATGACTGCTTCAAATACACACACTCTCACACGAAACTACAGAGAAAATAGATATTCTATTATTACGAGAAAATGATGAACAAAATCGACTACTATGGCAGCCGATCAAGGCATTTCTTTCTCTTTGCTTTTAGCATAGGAAAAAAAAAGCCATAACCAGCAGCCGGTCGGGAACTCTTTCTGTGTTTTATCATAGAAAGAAGTCTCATTTGTGTTGGCTTCTGTTGCCTCCACCACCTCTGTCCAACATAATGCGAGGACTTTTCTGCATTTATAACGTAGAAAATTTCCTCTTTTGTTGGGTGAAGGCGGTGAAACGGTATATTTCTAGGAATTTACCTACAAATAGCGACACCTTGAGGCGAACACCAAGGATGAGAAAACAACCAAATTTTGTTTCTGTGATTTATTTGAACTTTTCAACATATAAAACCCCACTAATTTGAAAACTCTTGGTTATAAGGTTTCTTTCAAATTTGTGAATTTTTCAGAATTCAAGAAATGATCTTAATTTCGTGTGCGGATGTATGTACAAAGGGATTTACCTATTGTAAAAGATTAAAGATCATTTTTAAAATTTTGTTTAAATAAGTTTGGAATAGTATAGTGAAGCTGTGAAGTTTGCTGTATCTAACTTACAATTTCAATTATACATTTAACCAAAGAAAAATGTAAACAAACAAAAAAAATTCGCAAATTTTACTATATTCAAGCAGCCATTTTTCTTTCTCTGAGTACTATGTATGATCTTGTTCTTTAAACAAAAAAAGTACAATTTGTAAATAAATTTTACAATACACCAGTAGCTATTTTTTCATCACAGAGTACTGTACATAATTATATATATATATTAATAAAACTTCTTTGGTTTTTTGAAAGCACATATTTCATTTTTCCTTTTTATTATATTTTCTGGATTTGATGCAAAATATTTTGTGTAATAAAATATTTTCTGAGTGTGATGTTAAAAGTTTTACAAAATTTTACAATATACTATAATGGATGGAAAGATGACCACTAACACCAAAAGTTGATGACGCCAGATTTAATGGATGGAATGATTACAACTAATCCCAAACATTGCAAACACCAGATGTAATGGATGGTCAACTAACTTGCAGACTGTACTACTATGCAGATGTAGCAATATGGTGTGGGGATAAGTTAATAAGCTCTAATTTATTGCCCCTAATGAAACAATCTGCAGAGACCTACCAGGCTTAGAATGGAAAAAAGTTGCATCCAACTATGTTCAGACTGTGGGTCATCTGATAGAATGCTAATGAGAACCCGATGAAATGCTTAACCAATGATTGCATACCCTTTAATTGACTAACTCTAGCCCTATTTAATAATATTAAATGCAATTTAGGTTAGTTCATCCACTTTCCCCTTTTTTAATTCCGTTATGCCCTAATATTCAAACCCAGAGAGAATATTGCTTTTAACTCCTTTAGCAGGTATGACAGATACACAGAGCAATACCTGCACTTATATATAGGTCAGAACTAGCATTTATTATATTTGTTTTATTTTCAAACTTTTATATGATAAGAAAAATAGATGTGTGTGTGCATAATTATTTATAAACTGTGGAATGTCAGGACAACTCAATAAACCAGAGACCGGAATAATACAAACTCTCAAACATTTATTAACAAAAATAAATATCAAGTATAACAACAATAGTAATGATAAAAAATATAATATATATATATAATAATCATCATATGTACATGAGTCACAAGTGAACCTCTACCATCTTACTAATTAATTATCCTCTAGATCCAACCCTTATACCCCATGATAGAAATCCACCTATGTCATTCATTCTCTACAAATCATAATTATATAGAAAAATAAACTTTAGTTATTTAATGTAATTGAGATGCTGGCTAGCTAAATTATATATTTACAAATGTTAATCTATTTAACAAGTTTCCCCAATTTATATATATGATAGAGACAGATACCAGTTGATTAGTCAAACATACTGGAAAATATATACACAAGGTTAATCACAAAATAAAACATATAATATGTATTCTGTATAGTGTTGTAATTTAACCTATGAAAATAAATTTAGATAATCTTACCTCAATATTTATGTGGATAACCTAATGTGAAGGTGGGTGAACCTAAATTTTATTTACAATGAAAATATCAAAATGAATAATCCCCCCCCCCCCTTTTCTTCTTTGCTAATTCTGAAAAATGAGGCTTCAGCATCAGAGTGTGAAAATACAACAGATAACAAGACTTTAAAAAAATAAAAATAAATAAACAAAAATTTACAATATTGATTCTTTGATTTAAAAAATTGTAATTGGAACAAAGTTCATAAAAATCATCATAATAGAAGTAGTAGTAGTTGATATTTAGGCAAGTTGTTCTTCAAAACAGTTTCACTTAGTAAATCATTTTCCTTAGCAAGGATAGATAGGTACAATGGTGTCTCCTGTAGTTGTGTTTAATGGCAAACACCTTAATCCTCATTTGATTCACCATAAAGTATTCCAATCTGTTTACAATAAAGTAGAAAAATATAGATGTAGAGGTTTAATGCAGCTGGTAGGAAATAGCACGACACACAATAGCATGTTTTGCTCTAGCCCATTTTCATATTAAAGTACAATTTAATAATTATTTATAATCATATATTTGTATTGAAGCACTTTAAATATATATTAAGAAAATTATTTCATTATTTTTTTCTTTCCAATTTTCAGCAGACTTAATTCTCGTTATTCTTTTTGAAAAAAATTTAAAATATTCAAATTTACTCCAATAACTTTTAAAACACGATTTAATTATTTAAGAATTTATCACTTATTCTTACTTTTTATTTTACTTCCTTTCCTCTGAATTTGGTAAACTTTTAATTACAGCATTTAACATTTTAAAATGTTTATAATTTAAATAAAAGAAAAAGTAAAACTCCATTTTAGTGTTCTAAATTTTACTTTAAACACTGTCTATTGTTGTAGCTGCTATCTCTTTTGATAAGAAGAATGATTTTGTAAAAAGTTTCTATTTTTATATAAAATGCTGAGAACCTGATATTTTAAACAGCCTATTGTTTAAATTCACTTAGATTTTTATAGGTATTGTTTAAATACATTTCATTTATTACAAATAAAAAATAATAATAATAGTAATAATAAAATCAGTTTTATTTTCACACACGTATCCACCCAATTAACTTCAGGCCATCCCAAATTCATTTAACTATAAATTAATATTCAATTTTAAATAATAATAAAAATATACATTACAGTTTATTTAATCAAATAGTTTATATATATATACAATATTACTTTGTAAAATATTGATCGTATTTTATTTTATAATAAAATAATTTATTGTGTATTATATGTATATATGTAATAATAATAATAATAATAAACAAATAATCTTTCCCATTATTAATATAAATTCCAAATGGATTGAGTTCAATAACTAGGTTTGATCTTTTTAGAAATGTGTGCATTGTAAGACCCTAATTATTTTATAATAAGACCATTAATGTTTCTGGAAAAGTTATTTATATATATTGTCTACAGTATATTTAAGTGACGAAAATCCAACATTTCAGTATTTATTTTAAAAATAAAAATATAGTATTTTTAATTGCTTCAGTGAATGCATGAATAACACACACACAGTAAAATATGACCCCTCAATTTATTATTAACTACAATAAAATTTTGTTTATATTATAATCTTAATTTATATATGCATACTATTTATATAAAAATGCTTTGTGTGTGTGTTAAAAAATACTATACACTTGCAGTTCAATAAGCAATATGTAATTTATCCCAATCAATATCTACCAATAAAATGTAAGTTATTATATGCTAAACATGTTTGCATGATAGAGAGCTTGAAACAAAATAATCTAGTTAGTAGCACCACTGTATTTAGACTAATGATAATATATATTTATTGTGTAGATATATTGAAAAGTTCAATTTACAAATATTATAGTTCTTAGAATTAATATCACACATTTATATTTAATAAGAAAATTATAATTTTTAATGAAGTTTAAAATTTATATTTGACTTAAAAAATAGTATAACAATCTCTAGCCTAGTAAATTATAAGTTTATCTAGAAGAAAATTACAATCATTGAGTACTTGCCAATGAATGAAAATTGATGAAAGCATTTGAGATTTCTGATCTGTGACAGTTGAAGGCTACTAGTTCAACCAGAAATATATTCTGGATAACATCTATCAAAATAAATGCAACGACTCGCATAATACACTACTTTGTTATACCCTACGTTTTATGAATTTACAAGCAAATTTCTAATTGGTTAAGCAAATTGTTTCGTCTTAAAGCAGCTCTTTTTATCTTATACCTTTCTTTGTGTAATATTTTATTTTATACAAATTGAACACAAAAAGCATAAAACAATGCTGATTTTCAATGAGAAATATCTGAACATTTTAAGACTATTCTAATGATTAAGAGATATATTATGAAAAAATGTATAATTACTCTGTTTAATTCAGCTTATTCTTATTGTTGAATTGCTTAATATGTGTGTGCATACAAAACACATTATAGCAATAATTTTAAAAATAGCATACAAAATAAAAGATATGGCATTGAACACAACTATATGAAAATATAATAAATGTTATCATAGTTGGATAAATTGTAAAAAAATATTGGAAACTGTTCAATTAACAGTTTCATTAGAATATATATTTGCAACTCTAGCCTTCATATTTACAAAATTACACAGCAAAATATCAAAAAATATAACAATAAATTATATTCCTTTCATCAACGATGGTAAAAGTTGTGCTGATCACACAATTGTGAAATATATTTTAATGCAGTTTCAATATAAAAATTATAGCATAAGGTGCAAAATCATGTTCACTTTACACCCTTATCTAGCTTATTAGGTAGAACATTAGATCTCAGTAATTGGATTGATCAGATAAATCAATAAACAATTTGGTATGATCGGTATAACTAAGTAAAGGAAATGATATAAAGATATTGGATTTATGGTTTATCATTTTGCTTTTGGTAACTATTACAGCTAATGACAATAATACATAAACAATATATTCACAAATAATTTTATGAAAGATAATTAAAATGCATAATATCAAGCATTTCATTAAAAAACAAAACCATTGAAAAATCTGATTAATTACATACTTGTGCTTTTAAAATAAATTAAGAAAGTGCATGCCACAATTATATATCATTTGTTTGCAGACAAAAATGTTTCTTGTTATATATACATATTATTAATATGAAAAAAAAAAACTATTTTTGATTCTTTTCAAAGTTCTTTTTTTATTAAATTAAATCATATAAAGCAATGCTATGTAACAATAAGTAAACCAAAGGCCACATTTAAAAAAGTATTCATCTTGAGTGTCACATTCAAAATACATATATTCACAATATATAGATGAGCAACAGTAGAATTACTTCAATAACTGAACACAACTAATTGCACACCAATTATACACAAGTTCACCACGAACATGGAACATGTGTGTTGGATCAAATTACAATACAAAGTTCCTTCTTCAGCATATATTTAAAATATATATGTTTTTCACTTAAAAAAATTAAATTCCTATATGGGTCACACAAACCCTCACTGAAGTCCATGTTCTGTGTTTTGGATAGCAATGCTGTAAATAATATTTAACAAACAAAATATACATCTTTCACATCCATCACCATTTTAATTTTTTTCCCTGCAATATATATACTAAGTACAAAAACAAATGTATTTGATAAACAGTGAGGATTGCCAATTCCTCTACAAGCTTTATGATAAATGCTTAGCCAGAGCCAGCACTTAAAATATCTCTGTCAGACACCTCTCTGAGGAGTGCCAAAGCACGAAACCATGGTCAGGGGTTTGGGGAGGGGTTCCTGACAGAGATATTTTAAGTGCTGGCTCTGGCTAAGCATTTATCATAAAGCTTGTAGAGGAATTGGCAATCCTCACTGTTTATAACTTACAAGCTTAAGAGATAGGGTCATGTGATCTATGAATTGATCTATGACTTTTATTTTGACTATTTAAATGTATTTGATGTTTCTTTTGATTAGAGAATATAGTCTGTAATAATTATAGTAATAAAAGTAAATCCAGCAGGGCTTTCAGTAATTTTATTGCACGAATCTCTGTGATGTGTATATAACATCTTCGTAAAATGTTAAGTATCATAAATCAATAAACAGAAAATCACATTAACACATATATGTACCATACATATGTAAAACAACTGGAAAAACAAACTATCCAAGTGCTGCCTATGTCAATGTAGTAAAGCCTGATATAGTCATCTCTGATTGGATGAAAATACTGCCATTCATATAAGATCTTGGTAAAGCAAATGAAGATGGATTCAATTACAAAGCAATTTGATAACTAGAGGGTTTTGCATTGATATAGCTAGCATTTGGAAAGTTTATTATCATATATTTTTAGCGCTATATTAATTGATTTTATAGCTGTTATAAGTTATATATAAATATATGCAAAGCTTCATAATAATGCATCTACTTATAAGTTTAAATCTGAGCTGGGTAAACTTGAAAATTCTCTCTTTAAATCCAATCAGGCTTATTTTTCTTTCAAAAAGTTATTCCATAACCAATCCAACAGCTCACTATCTGATATCAAACAATGTATGGATATATAATTATTATTAACTAGTAAAAAATAAGTACTACATTGCTCATGGGAATTAACCAGTCTGAGTTACGGCTATTTTTTTTTTTTTTGATGTTCTATTCAGAGTGAAGAAGAAATATCTTTATTCTGCAGTTTATTTAAAGTTTGTTATATATATAATTGGAGAAATAAGCTAACCTTAGTATGTTAGTCAAATTTAATAAACAACATCTATTATCAAAGGGCTATCAAATGCTGCAATTGAAAATGAATCTTTTTGTCTTCGAAGTTCTTACAGAAATATTTACGACAACAAATAATAATTTTGCAGAATAGTTTATTAGCTGATTTCAGTGAGACTGCATAGACATCTCCATTGTCTTAAATTCCATACTTTTTTGTGTTAGTGTTTGGAGAATATGTCCATACAAGTACTTAATTGCTAGCACTTTTCCTTTCTGTCATTATGGTAATTTAATAGTACTAAAACGAAATTAAACATATACTATAAACAAAAAACATAACCATATATACAATTATATAAACCAATCAGAGCTTGCACACACATCTTCCAGCATCCTATATATTCCATCATAGTACAGGTAAATGCAGTAGAGCTGAAATTTTGCTATTAAAATTTTCCAAACTTCAATTTAAATAGAAAATTAGCAATGTAAAATTTTACAACTTCATTTTAACATATATTAATGCTATAATCTTAAGATTATGTGACAGTAGGACCTTTACAAATCTTAACACAAGATTAAACGGCCGTTCGTCTTTTAAAGTTTAATCTTGTGTTAAGATTTGTAGAGGTCCCTACTATCTCATCTAGGCACATAGTCTTAAAGTTATAGCCTTAATATATATTACTTATGTTATGAGTATGATCTTAACAAATTATTAATTACAACTTCATTTTAAATAGAAAATTAGCAAAAATATAATTCTTGAAAATGTTTTAAAAGTAGAACTTATGGTTTCATTTATTTTATAGAATTTATGCATAAATTATTAGCATATAAAAAGGACTGGATTTCATTTTGCATGTGATGTTACATTTACATTGCCTGGTTATATGATCTCATTGAAAACTAGATAAACACTGCAAAGATTGTTGTGAAGTTTTTTTTAATAATATTTAGATCAATCATATCATGACTAGGTGGCTGAGAAAATTATGCTTTTTTTTTTGTTGTTGAAAGTTACCTTAGTAAAAAAAAAAAAACCTAAAATATCTAAAATGACTATCTAGGAACTTCCAAAGGTACTTGGTTCTATAATTTTACTATTGGCCAGAATATATTCCAAAAATAGTAGTCAGAAGAAAAATGAAATGGAATAAAAACAATGGAAATTTATGAATATGCATAATTTCTATTTATTGACATCTTAATTTTTGTAAATCCAACTTTAATTTTATATTTGGGTCAAATAATATATTTCAAATGTTTAGAAGCACATTTCGTTATTGACGTCAAATGAACTAACATTTATTCCAGGCAATATTTAAAACTACTATCTATTCTAGATTTCATCCTTCTTTGAAATATGATCTCAATCCTTAATTAATAGATAGTAAATATATTGAATAATATGAACAATTTTAATACAACTGAAGGTTAAAAATTATACAAATGAAAAAATTCTAAAAGATTAATAAAATGATTATTTCCTTTGCCTTTACAAAATTCTAAGAAAGTTAATAAATTTAAACAAAGAAATTAGTTTTTGTTTTTTTTTTTGGTATTGAGAAATAAAAATTTTGTCTATAGCAGTTGTCAATATCTTTGATTTGGAACAGTATCAGATAATTTATAAATACTATAGGCCACCATCTCTAAACGTAGAAAAAAATTGCAGTTAGTCAATATTTAAATTTAAATTCTGGCGTGCCTTATCTTTTAATTTTGATCTTAAATTTAACTTTTCTGTTCCCAAATATCTTTGGTGACAAATTTATGTCCATAATTGCTAGCTGATGGCTGGATAATTCAACCAATATTGATATGCTTCATTTGTAGATTGAAAAAATTTATGCTGAGATAACCCCAGTGGAATTAAAATATGCTGAAATCACATATCAAGTAGGATTTTCAGTTTCCCAATGAAGATTCTAGGATTTTCTCTACTTAGCAATGGGTTCTAATAAACAAATAAAATTTTGATTCGCATTTATTCTTGTTAAATTGAGCCATGTTGAAAAAGCTTTTTTTCTTATTTACGTGTTAGTTTTACTAACTTGGAATAACTGATGCTTTCTGCTTTACTGATTAAACAAAAGATTTCCTTTCTTAAATAATTTTGTGGTCAAGTGTTTACAAATATTAATCCAGTAAAACATCTGAACTATCTTATTAAGTAATTAAGACATATAATGAAAATGAAAAACTACATACTTTTAC
>JAQFVV010008648.1:0-25800 GCA_028023455.1 Epiperipatus broadwayi | reverse complement strand
GGTAAGAAAAGTAGAGCTGCTTTAACCTAACCTAGAGATGCAGATAGAGGGGGTTCGAACCTCACCTACTCCTCTAGATTGCTACTAAGCAACTTACTCCCCAAACCTCACTAGAATTTAATCTTAATGTATGCCTGGTGGTCAGGGAGAGAAGAGACCATGAAAAGGAATTTTTACATATATAATGATCAGATGTACATACGTATGTCACAAAAGAAAAACAATACTAAGTGGTTTTATTTATAGTGAATGAAAGATAACAGAAATTTTTATTATTGACATTAAAATAATTCACACAATGCTTTATTAATAGTGTCGCAGGCTATTTTCACTGCAACTGGGTAGACATATATGAAAGATCCATTGATCGTAATGATAAGAACAGACAAAATTTTTACGTTATAATTTCTTCTTTAAAATATTCCAGCCAATGGAAGTGTTACATAAAAGAAATCAAGAGAGAGAGACATGATTCATTAACTCTGTGGTTGGAGAACAGAAATAAATAGGTGGTCAAACTCAACTAAACACTTTGGACAGGTTTAAATCACAGCCCTACTTATGATTTAAGAAGAATGATAAAGTGACCCCAGCAGGAATTTCCAGCCATAATTGAAACATTTCTATGAGATTTTGAGAAAGATTTCCTAATAAATATAAATATACAAGACCATGCACAAAGGCGATCGCATATAGTGGGCTGTGAGGCTCGAGACATAACATTTACCAAGAGGTTAACACAAGACCAGATAGCTCTCCATCTCTAAACTAGGTTAGAGAAAAAAAATGGAATCTGTTCGCTAAATGCGTGACCCGGATTCAGGATCGGAGTTTTTGTTGCTTATGTCCAGTTACGTACATTGAAGGGACTGATATCGACATGAGATCCAGAACAATTTATTTATTTTTCAGAAGGTCCGAATGTAGGTATGTTAACCTAAGCAAACTTGGCAAAAGAAGCACTGTCATATATGCTGAGTGGCCCAGTAGATCACCCGAGGCACGATGCCATATAAATATGGTCAACAACCTTTAAATTTAAAAAAGAAACCCTCTGCAAAATATATATGTTAAGAAAGCTCAACTATCACTGAAAATCCGCAGAAAAATAGTAACTTCCCTTTTATAAAATTCAGATCACTAAAACAAGAGGGCAGATATTTTATTGATTTAGTTGAAGTTTAACCAACACACCCCAGAGTCAATGCTATTTAATAATTTTTAATACATATTGTCAAAATGTACTCTCTCTTATTACTAAAATATAAATGCGAACGTTTTATTTCACGCTCTTCAAAATATAACATTAAATTTGTAACCCTTCATTGACTAAAATATAATGGCATTTGATAAGGATCTTTTTTTTATATATATAAAAAACTAAGTTAAAGTTTGGAAAGTTTTATAATAGAATATTTAGCAATTTAAATCTTGATTTTAAAATAGAGTTTTGCACTTTCTATGATTTGCTTCCTTTTCTTTCTAAATAAATATTTATATAAAATAAATAACTTAATTACGGGAGTATAATGGCGGAAAGTTAAACGAAGTATTTTTCAATTAAATTAATAAGAACTATGGCCACCATTATATATAATAACCCCTCCCATTACAATATAAAAAGAAAAGAAAGCAATTAATGAAATATAATTTGACAAGATACGAACACATAGATTTAAAAAAAAACATATATATAGAAAAACATAATTTTATCTAGAGTGAATTTGTAAATTACAAAGAGATTTTTTGTTAATTTATGGTAACGTTACCGGTAACTAGATGGAGCACGTCAAGATGAGTTCATTAGAGGTTTACCGCAAGTCTTCTCGGTTCTTCAACTTTGTTTTTCCAGGTTTGAGGGCAGTTAGTCACGGATACAGGGCAGACACTTTAGTTCTCTGGCTGGCTTACATGATTAGAACTCCGGCCTCAGGAATGGCTCAGGAGAGCGAAGGCAAAGAGGTTACCCCTGCATTTTTGCAGAGCAACACATTTCTGGATTTTTTTATTTATATGCTGAAAGAATAGAGTGCAGCTTGAAATAAGTACAGAAAGCAAGAGTTCGCTATATTGTCCAATCTTTCAGCAAAAATTTCTTCCAACAAAATTCTTAAGATTTCTCTCTGACCTTCAGCCCAGACTACCCGCAAGCATAAGACCCAGAACAAAAGAAAAGTTCTTTATTTATACCCTTTTTCCATTATGTCTTTAATCTGCTAATTAGTAGCGAATCATGCCCATTGTTTCAAATTTTTCCTGTTATCTATTATTTTATCTAACTCAGAAAAATGTTTTATTAATTAATTCCTTTTCTTAATGGATTCTATTTAATTAAGAAAATTTTTAGCTTATCGAATTCTACCAAATATATTTTAAAAATAGTTGCAAATATAATTTTAACTTTTTATATTTTATTTTATTAAATCTTTTCTCTTTAACACAATTCCTTCTTTAATTTAGGCAACTATTTGAGAAAACGATAAATTTAGTTTGAAAAAGAAACATACATTCACTGCGGTTGGACTTAGGGTCTTAGTTAGTCCACAGTGAATGGTGAAGCCAGCATATATATATATATATATTTGTATATATATGCACAGCTTCATATTCCTAGAACCCATAAAAAAAAAACAAGTAAAAAAAAAATGACTAAAGCTATGGTTTTGCAGAGAGAAGCAGAGTGAACCGGAAAGAGTGCTCCTATTATACAGAATATTAGTGTATTTACATGAAATAATACTGATAAATAGATTATATTAATAAAAAAAAACTGAAAGTTTATCATAATATTGATTTATAAATTATATATATATTAAAAGAGAAGTATATAATAATATTAATTAATATATTATAACAATGCCAATATTTACAAAACATACACACACAAAAAAACTGAAAGCCTATAATATGATTTCATTATCCATATGATGTGTCCTGATCGTACCTTGGGGATCTTGTAAAAAAAATTACTTTTGAATGGAGCACTCTATTTAAACTATTTTTTTTTCAATGGACCTTCCTCTCTGGACCTTGTTATTAGATCTCTGAGCCATGTCCACTTTATTACCATGTCTTCTATCAATTCTTTTGCTAGAAGTCAAGGTGAAATTCCTTATTAATGGTGCTCTGTTCTTTAGCTGTTTCCCTCTTATGTGTTCTGATGATGAAACTGGCTCATGGTTAAATCCCTTGGTCAGTGATTTTGGTATGGGTAAATGTGGTTTCAAACCTAGAACTGTGCTGCCACTTGATAAAGTAGTTTGTTTTGCCTGACCTGCCGTGGTGCATTTTGGAAATATCTCATGATCATTAAATTGATGAGTAAAACACTTGAAGGCAAGGTGAGGTATGCTCTGTCCTACTATCTCTAATTCCATCTGGCCTTTTGTTTCATTTTCTGTTCGTTCAAGATTAGTTGGTTCCTGTATGCAGCTTATATTGGTTGTCTCTTGGGTTTTACATTTGTGAAAATCTAACTTGTTGTTGTAAAATGTAAACTTACTTTCCCTATAGTTTATTCCTGAGCCATGTCTTTCTAAGAAGTCCGACCCTAACAGTACATCATAAATCAAACCTGGCATTATCTGAAATATATGATTTACATTTGTTGCTCCTATCTTAATATCCAGTCCTAAACGATGTGTTCCTATGTTGGCTTTTCTCCATTTGCTAATATAGCATAAGATTTTCTCAGTGAGATCAGTAGTACATGAGTTCCTACTGTTGCATCCCATCATTCTTTTGACACCAGTGACACTTGACTGCCAGGGTCTATTAAAGCTGTAATTGGGACATCTAACTGCTTTAATTGCAGGGCACTCTGAGAGTGGTGGTCTGTGATCATCTTCCAGTTCGCACATAAATGCTGATGCCACTCTTTCATTTCCCTCAATAATTTCTTCTGTTTCATCCTGGAGTTCTATCTGGGGTATATAAATTATAGGACTCATATTTTTCTGGAATTGCTGTGTGTTTTGATCATCATCATAGCAGTTTCTGACAGCCGCCATCTGTATTTTGGGTGTGTCAATTCTTTTTCCTTTGTCTGCATCTCTTTATTTAGGTTTCCAAAATCTATAGCAGTTAGTAAGTCTACCATCTCATCAATTCCACAGTTGCAGCAGCCCAGCATCAATTGTTGTATGTGGTGAGGCATATTGTACCTTATTGTCTGAATAATCTGCCCCTCTGATGAGTGGAAAACAGTCAACGATTTTAACAAAGACACTTGCCGCAAGAAAAACTGGGTGTGAGTTTCTCCTTTTGAAGTGCAATACTTTTCTTGAGATATTTGGTGCATTATTCCATCTTGCCTCTCTTCACTCCAAAAACTTTTAAGCAAGGCAATGTGGTAATCTGCAAATGTTACTGGTTTGTTACTTATAGTCCCACCAATTCCAGGCAGATCCATATAAATGATTAACTGCAACTGATAACTTTTCAGCTTCTCTGAGTTCTTGGAACATGAACAGCTCTTGTAAACTTTGCAAGTGTGCCATGGGGTTTTCTCCTATGTCATCCCGAAAAGTTTTGATGTGGATAAATCTTGCCACCATTGGGTTGTCTGTTCTTTCCATGACCTTTATGATTTCTTTATTTTCACATTGGAGATTCTTATTTCTTGGCTGATTCTCTTCTGTCATTTTTGTTTCATTGTTTCTCTCTTCTTTCATCCTGTTGATTTCTGCTCTATATTGTCTACATTCTTTTTTGCATTCTTATACTTTTTGTAACATAGTTTCCATCAATTTCTGTACCCATTGTGGTTCCAGTGAATCTATGTCTCCTTCTGGACTATACATATGTTCTAGAGAAATATGAATAGCTAAAAAAAAATACACAAGAAAAAAAATATTTGGTTTGCTGTTGTTTTTAGTCTTTCTACTAATACTATTCTTAAAATTTGTCTTATTTTTCTACTTTTACTTTTCCAAAAATTTGCTTCACTCTCCCAACCATTCCTGCAACTGTCATCCTTTTTTAACCTGCCAGCTTTCTATCTATCTCTTATCCTATGCATAGTTCCTGCCCTATCTGTGTTTATTTACTTATTTACTACCCTGTTCTGTGTGTTATATATGTGACTATACCTATGTGTATTTAATATACACTTCAATAAAATATGATTACTCCTGCTGGGGGGGGGGGGTAAAAATTCTACATGAGCCCATCTTTTCTCTGCTCCCTGTTTGATCACTCTGTCTCCCTTCCTAGCAAAAGAAAGAAAAATACATTAATATCTAATTTGGTTTTAATTTTCAACCAAACTGAGTGATTTCACATCTTGTAAGCTGCACTACTGATAGCAAACATAGAAAGTGCAAAAGAAAAATATATAAACTTCTGTCATTCATTATATTTATTTTCAAAAAACATACACACAAAAAAAATTTCTTCTGATCATGAAATTCCTATTATTATATCTCAGGGTCTATCTCTAAACAGTAAGGCCACACTTGGGGCACCAGATTATACACAAAAAAAACTAATGATAAGAAAAGTAGAGCTGCTTTAACCTAACCTAGAAATGCAGATAGAGGGGTTCGAACCTCACCTACTCCTCTAGATTGCTACTAAGCGACTTACTCCCCAAACCTCACTAGAATTTAATCTTAATGTATGCCCACTGGTCAGGGAGAGAAGAGACCACGAAAAGGAATTTTTACATATATAATGATCAGATGTACATACATATGTCACAAAAGAAGAACAATACTAAGTGGTTTTATTTATAGTGAATGAAAGATAACAAATTTTTATTATTGACATTAAAATAATTCACACAATGCTTTATTAATAGTGTCGCAGACTATTTTCACTGCAACCGGATAGACATATATGATCCATTGATCGTAATGATAAGAACAGACAAAATTTTTACATTATAATTTCTTCTTTAAAATATTCCAGCCAATGGAAGTGTTACGTAAAAGAAATCAAGAGAGAGAGACATGATTCATTAACTCTGTGGTTGGAGAACAGAAATAAATAGGTGGTCAAACTCAACTAAACATTTTGGACAGGTTTATATCACAGCCCTACTTATGATTTAAGAAGAATGATAAAGTGACCCCAGCAGGAATTTCCAGCCATAATTGAAACATTTCTATGAGATTTTGAGAAAGATTTTCTAATAAATATAAATATACAAGACCATGCACAAAGGCGATAGCATATAGTGGGCTGTGAGGCTTGAGACATAACAGTTACCAAGAGGTTAACACAAGACCAGATAGCTCTCCATCTCTAAACTAGGTTAGAGAAAAAAAATGGAATCCATTCGCTAAACGCATGACCCGGATTCAGGATCGGAGTTTTTGTTGCTTATGTCCAGTTACGTACATTGAAGGGACTGATATCGACATGAGATCCAGAACAATTTATTTATTTTTCAGAAGGTCCGAATGTAGGTATGTTAACCTAAGCAAACTTGGCAAAAGAAGCACTGTCATATATGCTGAGCAGCCCAGTAGATCACCCGAGGCATGATGCCATATAAATATGGTCAACGACCTTTAAATTTAAAAAAGAAACCCTCTGCAAAATATATATATTAAGAAAGCTCAACTATCACTGAAAATCCGCAGAAAAATAGTAACTTCCCTTTTATAAAATTCAGATCACTAAAACAAGAGGGCAGATATTTTATTGATTTAGTTGAAGTTTAACCAACACACCCCAGAATCAATGCTATTTAATAATTTTTAATACATATTGTCAAAATGTACTCTCTCTTATTACTAAAATATAAATGCGAACGTTTTATTTCACGCTATTCAAAATATAACATTAAATTTGTAACCCTTCATTGACTAAAATATAATGGCATTTGATAAGGATCTTTCATTTATATATATATATAAAACTAAATTAAAGTTTGGAAAGTTTTATAATAGAATATTTAGCAATTTAAATCTTGATTTTAAAATAGAGTTTTGCACTTTCTATGATTTGCTTCCTTTTCTTTCTAAATAAATATTTATATAAAATAAATAACTTAATTATGGGAGTATAATGGCGGAAAGTTAAACGAAGTATTTTTCAATTAAATTAATAAGAACTATGGCCGCCATTATATATAATAACCCCTCCCATTACGATATAAAAAAAAAGAAAAAAAAGCAATTAATGAAATATAATTTGACAAGATACGAACACATAGATTTAAAAAAAAACATATATATATAGAAAAACATAATTCTAGCTAGAGTGAATTTGTAAATTACAAAGAGATTTTTTTGTTAATTTATGGTAACGTTACCGGTAACTAGATGGGGTGGGTCAAGATGAATTCATTAGAGGTTTACCGCAAGTCTTCTCGGTTCTTCAACTTTGTTTTTCCAGGTTTGAGAGCAGATATTCATGGATACAGGGCAGACACTTTAGTTCACAGGCTGACTTACATGATTAGAACTCTGGCCTCAGGAATGGCTCAGGAGAGTGAAGGCAAAGAGGTTACCCCTGCATTTTTGCAGAGCAACACATTTCTGGATTTTTTAATTTATATGCTGAAAGAATAGAGTGCAGCTTGAAGTAAGTACAGCAAGCAAGAGTTCGCTATATTGTCCAATCTTTCAGCAAAAATTTCTTCCAACAAAATTCTTAAGATTTCTCTCTGACCTTCAGCACAGGTTACCCGCAAGTATAAGACCCAGAACAAAAGAAAAGTTCTTTATTTATACCCTTTTTCCATTATGTCTTTAATCTGCTAATTAGTAGCGAATCATGCCCGTTGTTTCAAATTTTTCCTGTTATCTATTATTTTATCTAACTCAGAAAAATGTTTTATTAATTAATTCCTTTTCTTAATGGATTCTATTTAATTAAAAATTTTTTTATCTTATCGAATTCTACCAAATATATTTTAAAAATAGTTGCAAATATAATTTTAACTTTCTATATTTTATTTTATTAAATCTTTTCTCTTTAACACAATTCCTTCTTTAATTTAGGCAACTATTTGAGAAAACGATAAATTTAGTTTGAAAAAGAAACATACATTCACTGCGGTTGGACTTAGGGTCTTAGTTAGTCCACAGTGAATGGTGAAGCCAGCATATATATATATATATTTGTATATATATGCACAGCTTCAATATCAAGACATTGTATTAGATTTTTTTTTTCTATAACTTTGTTGCTAATCAGAATTACATAATATCAGTTATTTTCTTATTGAATTCATTTAATTCTGAACCAACATAAATTTTGTTAACATTTAATTCAGACTACAGACCCTTTCTTAAATTTAAGGGTGTATTTCTGAAGCTGAAGAATATCCATTATGATTGTCAATCTTAATAGCTTTTTCTGAAGGTTTGTGATGATAGTGTTTTAGTTGTATTTTTATATTGGACTATTTCCATCATCTAATATGAGTATTGAATGTCTTTAGAAAAAATTAACTTTATTTAAATATTCCAAATACATTCAACTGTTAGTAATAGCACATCAAGCAGTTTAGTATATGCACAATGTTTTGAGAGGTATTTTTTCCCTCTCTTCTTTAAGTGTTGCTGGCCTGACCAGTGACTATTAGCATGGGATTCAAACTTGGATCCTTAGATTCTTGAGTATTGAATTTTAAGGTAATGCTCAGTTGATTGGAGTGTTACTTTAAAATGCAATACTCAAGAATCTAAGGATCCAAGTTTGATTCTCATGCTAGTACTGTCACTGGTCAGGACAGCAACACCTGAAGAAGAGGGGGAAAAATACCTCTTGAAACATTGTGCATATACTAGCCTCTTTGATGTGCTATTACTAACAGTTGAATGTATTTGGAATATTTAAATAAAGTTAATTTTTTCTAAAGACATTCAATACTCTATTAGATGATAGAAATAGTCCAATATAAAAATACAATTAATGGCTTTTGTCTTTCTAAATTTTTTTGACACAAATCTTAAATATCCAGAAACAAACTATTTATTCCACTCATTGCTATTGTCAATGGTAAGACTGAACAATCAATGCTAGTGAGTATTAAATTTCTAACAGTACCCTCCTAGTTTTGGTTTAGGATAAACATAAGAGAAGAGCAATGAACCTTGGCCTAGATCAACTGAATTGTTTGGGTGGTATAGGAAATTATATTAGAAAATAAAAATTTACTTTTTTTTTTTTGGTCAAATATTTTAAGAGTAAAAATTTAGTATCAACACTAGAGTGGGTAATACATTTTCAACAATGAAATTGAAATGTTATGGCCATGTATAGAAGTTCTATTTTATGAAAGTGTTATATCCGCACTTACGACTGTGCCAATGTTATAACTGCAAGTCATACTGTGCAGTCAGCAAATAACGTTCGCGACTGTTCAACTGCATATGCTCTCCAACGAATGGTCTGCAACGAATGCTCTGAATATTCTCTGCAATGGATGCTCTCCAAACGAATGGTCTGCACTAAATGCTCTGCCACGGATGCTCTCCAATGAATGTTCTGCACCGACTGCTCTCCAATGAATGGTCTGCTAGCGGATGCTCTCCAAACGAATGGTCTGCAATGATCTATTTCTACAGTTCGCTAAAGTTCAATTGCCACGATGTTCTTTCAGGCTGGCTGCTACAAAATGGTTCACAATGGGCCTACTTTAGCCCCAGTCCAGTGTAGCTGTACACGAACTCTTTGTAGTAAGCACTGCGACTGCCGTCAGCTATCTCCTACTGGAATTGAACAGTAACTCTACTGTAGATGCACTCCATACTGTGTGCTACTCGCTACTGCTCTCTACTGCCCTCTATGTTACTCTGCTTGATGTTACCCAGTCTTCTTATCGCTCTCTGACAACTGCAATGATCAATCAATGCACTGACCAATAAGGTAATGTCTCTTATCTAGAAACATTTGTAATTAGCAAATATCTCTAGGAATTGTCAATCACCATTACGTCAATGCACTAATTAAATTCCTCAGCTATCAGAGTGCGATCTAAAAACAGCCTTACGAATAAATTCTAGTTTTTTCTGGAGTGCACAAATATGTCTGCCATTTTACAAAACACTACAGAAAGTAATTACAAAATAAACCTTTGGCTGTAAATAAAATTGAAACAACACAGTTGTATCAGTATGGAGATTACTAACAGAAATATTTAATTGAAATCATGGCCGATTAAAATAGTTTGATGATTACATAAGGTAAAGTTAAATTGAAGCATCTATGACAAAATCCTATCCAAAATGGAGAAAAAATAATAAGAAAAATTTGAAGAAATTTAGGGAGTGACCAAAAGAGTTTGCGATTACAAAGTAAAAGACTGTGTACTAAGAAGATTAAAAAATTGCCTTTGAGTCTAAAAAATTAACTATGCTACACAAAAGATACACAACATAAATCTTACTTTATGTAGAATGTACTGCATGTCAAGTAAAAAATTGGCACAGTCAGGATTTATCTTTATAAATGAACTAAGAAATTCAGCATTACCAATTATTAAAAGATAATGAATGATTGTAATAAAGGTGTTATGCATTTTAGTGATATATCAATTACTAAAATGAAAAAAAATTTTTTTTGCTTTTAATTGTAAAAATTAACATGTCAAAGTGTTTTCACTTTATTATCAGTATTATTAACAAATTTAAATAGATAAAATTTTTTGTAAAGTATCAGCGATTGCTATACAATTTTTTTTTTGTTGTTAGAAAGTGTGAATATAATAATGTAATATGAGTTATTTCTGATTATCCGAAAATTTTAATTTTTAAAAAACAGGAATATTTTAATGCTCTCATTAAAATAACTAGAAAAAAAATAATAATTAAATTTTAATAACAAATGGAAGTCACATTTTCATTTATCACAATCATGTACAAAATAATGAAGTTCTGTTGTATATAAAAATAAAGAGATAATGTTGAGTGAAAAAAGTGAGATATACCACAAATGAACAATAATATACATCTTCAGTTCTGTAATCATAAGTTTAATTTAAATACTGTATATGTATAATTTGTCCCCTGCATGAGCATAAAGTTGACCATTGTTAATAATTTTCCAATATAGAAAACTCATTTGTAATGTAACTGTAAGTAACTGCATATTTATTCAGAGCTTATTCATATTATAACAATATAATTAGCAGAGTTACTGAATTTGTTTCAATTTGTATTCTAGGTAGTGAATTTGCTCTTGATCAACAGGGAATTCATGCAATTTTTAAATATATATTAAATAATATATATAAATATGTGAGGATATTTTATAATTACAATATTGTTGACAGTGTGCAGTCTTATATTTACATATGCCAAGTGTAGGTTCCACTTTGGTGTCAACAATAAATTGTGACTGCAAAAAAAATTTATATTGGGGATCATGTATCTATCACATGTGTGTGATCATGTGTATCAGGTGCTTGAGATAGAAGGGAGGATGAATAGACTGAAAATCCTGAGTTCAAATCCCTCTATTTACATATATAAGAAACATTTAGTATAAGAAAATTACATATTGCTTTAGAACTGAATAAAAAAGTAAATTTATATTTATTAACATAAACTCTTATACACCATCTAACAAATTCAATCGTACTAGATCCAGGTTCAAAGTTCTTCTTTTATGATAATATTAATCCAGAAATTAGATTAGCACTGGTAGAGATTTAATAAGCACAAGCATCTATTTCAATCTTCCATTAGATGGCAGTAGTAAGTGCAATAAATCGAGTTTGCTCCTGAATTATAAGATTTATATCAATAGAAACTTGAAAGACAAAAAGCATTAAAAACGGCCATAACTGTTGATATTCCTAAGTTTCAAAAATACACTTAAATTTAAGAAAAAAACTGCAATCTACTTTAAAATATTCACAGAATTTATAGTCTCTAATTTGAATGAATTTAATATATTTATATAAACCTGATAAAATTACTGATTCCAGCTATACAGATACCTTAAGAAAATACAGTTGTTTGTCAGTGACTTCATAATTGAGAAATGACAATGTATGAACAGAATAAATTGAAAATTTAAAATAATCTTGTAGTTGTATACCTGGAAATTAGAATAAAAAAAGTTAATGGTGATGCCAGAAACAATATAATTATAAATTGACAAACAAACTATAGGTATAAGAGAATAAAAATGTAGGCCATAAAAATAAAATAAAATAGGTCATAAAAATTTGTAGATGACAATTATTTTTGCAATAAATATAGTTTTAGAAAATATAAAAAGTATATATTTCAGACGAAAAGGATAAAATAGGACTAAAAATAAATGCTAAAAATAATAAACAATATTAATTAGTTTTTCATATAATGATAAATTAAAGATTTATCATAAAAAAAGTTAAATAAATTTAATAAGTATAAATATATGGGATGTATAATTAATACAGATAAAAGAGCATAATAGGTGGAATTCATCAGAAATCTTGGATGGAACACTTTTGGAAAAAAATTATAAAAAAATATGCCTATTAAAAATAATCATTTTAAAACAAAATTTGAAAAGGACAACTCTTTATAAATTAAAAAAGTACTTAATATATCAACCTGTCTTTCATTCCTTATTGAAATTTTTTCAAGATGTTTCTTTTTTATGCAATCACATGACCAGCTATTCTACTGCAACTCCACCCAATGGACATTATTTACATTGCAATAAATATAATTAGTAAAATACATATATAATATATAGGGTATATGAGCACAGACTTTCACCCGACCCATCACTCTCCACACTATCTCATAACACTGGTACACCTGAACACATATATGTTGAAAAGATAAATAATCACCAATATACGTATTTCATGCTAAATGATTAAGCTTATTACAATCCTTTTTTAAAATATATATATGTAACCTTTGGCTGTGGCCAAAGATAGTTAGTTTCATGGTAAATGCAGCATTCAAAAAAAAATTTTTTTCTCAAAAAATAAAACTAGTAAATTTAACAGGTTCATAACTGACATCAGTTTATAGACATAAAATATTTAAAAATTAATGCATAGTTGGGTTTAGATGTTTGAATATAGTTTAAAGTCCATCAACCAGTGGATCTATATATGCCTTGATTGTTGGGATTGGATGAGTCATCTGAGTAGGGGCATTGAGTGTTAAAATCCATAATTAATAATCATTTTATTTAAAGAAATAGATGTGTAAGTTCCAATCATAAATTTTAACGTGCAAGTAGTTATAGGGTAAGGCAGGCAATTTATTTGATCAGGTCAATAAATTTAAGATCGTTGAATAGGTTTATTACTGGCTGTAATCTCCATATCTCAGCTAGAATAGTTATAGATGTGTGTGGGAGCATGCTTGCCCATATAAGTGTAATTTTATTTATTGGAAAAATTATAAATGTTCATGTGTCATGTTTGATATCATTTGAAAGCAAATTGAAAGGCTAATAACTTTAAATTAATTTTAAAGAAGTATTTGAAAATAGTCAGTCATAAAATTTGATTTAATTTATTTATTTTCTATTACATTTTACTTTCACTTTACTACATTTTTTATCTCTATTTTTTTACATACAATTTAAAGTCAGAAAAATTTCACGTAAATCACATGATCATTTATGAAGTGTGAATAATTAATGTCAAAATTATGAGTCTTAGCCAATAGAAAGTTAATGCAAGAACAGAGCAGGTGAAGGAGGCATGCTTGAAGTTGATTGACAACCAGAGGTTATAAAAAGCCATGCACCTCTTTTGAGAGGATTGTTGGTTATTGTTGTTGTTGGTTTTTGTTGTTATTGTGTGTTGTGGTTGCTGGGCCACTCTTCTTTGTGTGTTGGTGTTTGTTCTGCTTCTTTGCTAAAAATTGTACTAATGTTTTGTACTAGAAAAAGGAAAGTTTTAATAAGTTTGGTAAAAATGTCAATCTAAATCCTTAAATCAGGTACTCATTTCTAACCTCAAAGTTGATCAAGGATCGGATCCCAATGTTAAAAAATTTATGTACATGTTGCATGATGGTGCATCTGGAACAAGCCCCCCTGGATTTACAAGTTTAAAGTATCACAGATATCTTTTTTTTTTCAAATCATAATTTTGCTACAATTGTTATTTTATGTGAGTTGCTTGAGTGGATGTTTTGGAAGAAAAGAAGAAAAAAAGAAATTAATTTCTAGAACTATCTCTAATCTTGAACTTATGCCAGAACTACTTCAAAAGTAGAGACCTAAAAACTTTCCTATGCTTTTTATCTCTTTAGTGAAAGAGAAACTGTTTCTTTGTATGAAAGACTGTGAAATATTAATGAATTACTGTTTTATTAGTTGGGAAAAGGAAAGTTCTAGTAAACAAAATTGCTAGATTTAATCATAAAATTCTACTATGATGATGAATAAAGTCGGAACAAGATATTTGAAATTAAATATCAGAATTATAAATATCCTGGAATGATAGAGTTCATTCAATTGCCACAGAAAGCCTATAAATAATTTTACAAGTCCAAATAGCTGGCATATTAAATAATCTAAAATATTCTATGTTTTCAAGAGAGATGTATGAGAGACTTGTAGGATGAAAGGAATGATGTAGTTACCTCCTAGTCATATTAAAGATTATCTGAATTGAAAAGAATTGTGCTAAGTAAATATTTTTTGTACAATCCTTCAAATTCATCTAATATTGATGGAAATGTGGATTAATCTGTTTGTGTGTGCATATACAATTCACAGAAAATGGCCATTTGTTTGCCATCATGTGTTGTATATTTGTCATGTGTGTGTGTGTGTGGATATAATATGTGTGGAACTGACTTAATATGATGATGCTGACAGTGCAAAATCATCACAGTGAATAGATCGATGAATCGTGAATTAGAGATTGTTGTTGAGGACTTTTAAGTACAACCTTTCTTTTATTATTATTATCATCATTCATTTATTTTATATGTGTTATCGAAAAGCCTATTTTTTAAATTTTTAATTATATTCTTTATGATAAATTAATTAATACAGCCTGTATCAAAGTTAAGTTATAATAGAGTGGAATATGCCTTTAAGTATCATTACAGATTAATTGTGATGCTATGATAATATTAATAATTTGTATGTGTGAGAAAATTTGAAATATTTACTTGAGAGGTTCCTGTGTATATAATTTTTTGCTTATTATTAGCAATGCTATATCATATTAATTATGTAGTATTAATATTTTAAATATCTTTACGTTCTGGGTTGTGAGAAGTATAATGATAAATATTATATGTTGTGAGAATGATGCATGTTTCTTATTTTTATTATTATTAAGGTTAAAATAATTTTATTCTAGTTAGATTTGACAAGTATCATATTATTGGTTTTATATATCAATATTATTGTTTAGTGAGAGCTAACGCCCAGTTCTCTCTAGGACCAAGTGATATTTGTAAATGACCATTGTTTGTCCAAGGTAAGCTAAGTTATTGCTACCTTGAAGGTTGAGGTTGAGTTGAGCTTTCTTATGATTAGTGATATTAGATATTTGTAATTAGTTTATTAATCAAAGATTACTCCCCATCTCCATAGTTGATATATTCTATGGGAGATATGTTTCACATTATAGTTATAGTTGTGATCAGTGCATTCCCACATTTTTATGTGTAGCAACTTAATCCTAATATATGTTATTGCCCTCAGATAGTAGGAGCACCTTCTGGGTTCGTGCCACCACACATTTATTGCTTTATAGTTCTTTTACCCATGAATATATCTTCATAGTAACATTTTCTACTGTGTAAGAAATTGTTAATTTTGGTGGTCCGTCATTGTCTGAATTTCATATTTAACGTGTATTACCTATTTCAGGGGCACTTTTAATTTTAAGTGTGTATTAAGGATTGATGTATAATGCATTTGGATGAGCTTTGCTTGCAATCATTTATAAAACCGATCAATATTCTAAATTTAAAATTAGTGTTAGTAGCCTAAATAAGCAGTGTGCATCATCAGTTGATCACAGAAGCAAGTCACCACTGAAGTGATAAGCTGAATAGTGTTCATTACTCATTGGTTGGGACATAGAAAACATTGGGCATGTGCAGATGTATGTGTGGCCTCTGAAAAAATTGAAAGTTTGCTATAGTTAAAAAGTCAAAAGGGTAAAGTGAACATACTATGGCTGATTAATAAAAGAATGTAGTTAAAAGCTGTAAATTCAGATCACAGCCATTAGTTAATGTAGTTTGTCTATTACAGGTGATAAAATAATGTTTAATGTGTGGTTTATAAAACTGAAGTTAAGTCAGTAGCATCAAAAGGCATATATTTCTGTCAAAAGATAGAAAAAATATAAAATTTTATCTCGTAAATTGTTTATTTTATTTTACATAACGGTTTATAAAATAATTATTCCTGCTTATAGTGAAGGGAAAATGTTTCAACAGAATCAGTTTAACTAGTTGGGCTACAGAAGTCCATGCAAGGTTACTGAATGATAAAGGCATGTAATTTAGTGAGATCCTATGAAAATGCAGATCATATTCTCAGTAGCGATTGTAAAATCCACTGTAAATATCTGTTTTTTGTTCTTGTTAAGTTTATTACTAGATTGCTATGATGTTATATTAAAGTTTATAAATTTATAATTGATAATTTTGGTTAATAAATGTTATTTTGTTATTTGAATTTGGTGTAGTGTCAATGTTTTTGGTACCCACAGAATCCAGAAATCTTAATAATATGCAATCTTAAATAAATATTCTAGTACTTATCCAGGTACAGACACATAGGATTGAATTGATAATTATTAGAAAATATGAAATTTGCTTTAAAGAAACATTCATAATTTTCTTTACAGATTATTATAGTCAAACTGCAAATATATGGAAGGAGATTTACCTTCAAATTAATTATTATTATAATAAATTTATGCTGTTGACTAATATCTTGAGTGGACATGAAATCCCTTTCCCACTCCTGGTATTCCAATGCACTCTCAGTCGATAGTAATAGAGTTCAAAATTTAAAGTTAATAGAATATTTTATATTAGTTAACTATTTATTAATTCATAAAATTTTAGTATTAGTTAATAAAAAGTAGATATTAGCTCATAAATTACGTGTATGTCTACTTAGGCTTATCGCTAGTCATAAAATCATTAATAGAAATTTTGCATTCCTTGTAAGAACCCTGAGACTACAATATTCCAATTTTGAATTAAGAGCTCATAAATTTATTGTTAGAAAATTAATGTGCCATTATGAATTAATAAGATCAATAAAACTATTTATTCCATGCATATCTGATCATGACAATACAATAGTGTGTAGAATTTAAAGATAATAAAGTTTATTGGAAAAGGAGAGTGTAGAAAATTTCTTGTCAGAAAGAAATTAATTGAAAACATGCTGTTGGTGATTTATGTGGGGAATACTGAGATTGTTAAAGTGTTGCGAGAGGGTTTCTTCTCTTTTAGTTTATTAGAAATAATTTATCATGTTTATTATTGGTATAATTCTCAGTGTTCTTGGTATGAATTACCAAAGCAATTGTAAAGCCTGAGCTTTAGCCGAGATGGGTTTATTATTACTTAATGTCTTTGGAGATATTAACAATTAAACATCACATGATCACCATCTCTTATACTAGCACATAATTGTTATTAAACAATTGTAGTCTGGGGATATTTGATGAGTAGGCACTAGATATGGATTTTATGCACAAGCTTTCTGGCATCCATTGATTACTCTGGTTGGCACAGGGTGGCACTACTGTATGGAGAGTTTTGCCTTGAGATATTGAACCATAGGTTTACATTTGTCTAGTTGAGTGAGTTGGCTTTCTCATGCTGCATTTGTTTTATTTAATATCCTTGGCAAATGTAAGAAAGCTGTTATAAAAGTTTACTAACTGTCATGTGTTTGATTCCTGTGACCATTATTAATAAGAGTACAATAGCCAAGTCAGTCCATTTCCTTTGTAGGTTACAATTTGGCTGGCTTGATTTAAGATATCATTTCATTTGGGGATAGCAATTTGAGAAAAGAAATAAAAATATAATTTCTAGTTAAATTATTTCAAAAGCACCCACAGATTCTTGGAAGATGTTTAGGAATCTCGATAGATTTATCTGCTAGGCCCCGCCAGATGTTACAATATATATTTACAAAATAATGTAAAAAAAATATTTTTCCCCTTTATTTAAAATTATAACTCTAAAATTTCCAATGATCTAACAATGCCCATTTTACGTCTAATTGTGCTGGAACTTTAACCATGTTTACACATTTGTTTAAATTTTCTTGAATATATTGTACCGGTCAAAACATGTTTATCCATATAACATGAGCTGGAACTCACAAAATGTACTTCAAACCCAGTCAAGCCTGAGATTTAGGTCAGGGACCAGCTTGGATTCGAATCCACTCTCTAAGCTCCAGATCAAACACCTAATGGATAACATAACAATGATGGCACCTGAGAATTTTAAATCCGGCCCACTAGCAGAGTAAAGAAGACAATGAGACATTTATTAACTATGACGCATAGCTATATGTGTGGAAGTGGAGAAAAAGGAATTCAAACTACTCAAACAAATGTGTCACCTGCAAAATCTTGATGGCTTAAATAATTTATGTTTATTTTTTTCTCATGACATACCATTTTGATCTGCAAAATACTTTCTATAAAACTGCTATAAAAAGTTTTAAAGATATAAAATCACCCTATCATAAATCTTCACTATGATAATTTCGTGGAGTCATCATATAATCTACTATTTGCTTGCTGTATTTGATGAATATAATTAACATTACAATATGTCAGATGTATATCTTAATATTCCTGCCTATACAGATGCTTTGTAATTAAATGCCTTTCACAATCCATATATTCACAGCATTATTTATGAAATATTATAATTTTATCTTTCCTATTAGCATTGTCAAATCCATATAATATTAATATTATGTATGTTCTTTAATACTTTTACAATGCTTTTTTACCCCAGATTTGGAGATATAATAGAAGTTCTGAAGAAGATTGCTGGGGCAATCGAAACTGTCAATAGAGGTAAAAAAGCATTGCAAAAGTATTAAAGAACATAGATATTAATATATTCAAATCATAATAACAAGTTATTCTCAATGATATTTTCTAAAAATTCTTTTAATTCTTGTTTTTAATCTATTGTTTTACAAATCATTTTTAAATCCAGCTTGTTGTTTTACTTTATTATCCCAAAGTCTCTATAGATGATTTGAAATGACCTCAATAAAAAATAATATTGTTAATGTCAGATGTATAGTCTGTAATTAGTATCTCTCTCTACTTTTTAAAATATTTATATTACTTTATCATTTTTTGAATATTTATCCATAATTTCTTCACCAAGATTAAATAACATATTAAGAATTGTCAGAATTTTTTTCATTATTTATTGATTTAGTTGATTGCTTCAATTCTTTGTATAAATAGCATGGCAGTTCAGTTGTTGTAATTGTATTATTAATAATTAACATATTTTAAAATTTTATTTATACTGTAATTTTAATTTATATATGCATATTATACAGCTATAAAAGAATCTTATATATGAGTTTGTTATAAAAGACTGTATAATTGCATTATATGTAATCTATTGTAATCAATGTTTGCCAACAAAATAAGCTATTATAAACTACATACATTTGTACATGAGAGAGCTTTGAACAAAATATAGTGTAGTTTGTGGATTACTGTATGTAAAAAACCAGTTAGAAGATTTGACCTAAATAAATAAACAGAATTTTTAAGTTAATTAAAAACATTTAATTAAATCATAATTTTTCATTATATTCTCTTTAATTATTTATTTTACAACTTAATGAAAATAATGTTTTTATATAAATCGCATATTGTTAAATCAGTAATAAATTGAGAGGTTGCCAATCTCTTGCATGTGCTTACTGTTGCTGCTTAGACAGCCAATTAGATGTTAAGATAGCAGTCTGAAGTGTGATCAAGCCACAAACACATGACAGAGTTTTTGATAAGAAAAGGATGGTTCCAACCTTTTCTCTACTTAACTTTATATATATATATATAAGCCAGTCTTAAGCATCTTGGCTTGAAAGCATGAAGCTATAAATATATTCATATATTACTCACTGAGTCTTAATTTACGATAGTACAGCACAAAATCTTAAATTTACTACGTCGTAGTTTTCTAGATGTTAATATAAGTTATCAGCAATGTATGTAAATAATAATTAAGACTCGGTGAGTAATATATGAATATATTTATAGTTTCATGTTTTCAAGCCAAGATGCTTAAGACTGGCTTATATATATAAAAAGTTAAGTAGAGAAAAGGGTGGGACCATCCTTTTCTTATCAAAAACTCTGTCATGTGTTGTAGCTTGATTGCACTTCAGACTGCTGTCTTAACATCTGATTGGCTGTCTGAGAAGCAACAGTAGGCACATGCATGAGATTGGCAACCTCTCAATTTATTACCAACTTAATAAAAAGTAAAATCTTTAGGAAATACTAATTAGTTTTATATTATGATACCCATATTTCTAGCACACATTGTTGCACCGAAATTATGTCATAATATACAGCAAAATATTTTTTATCTAAATTGATTAACAGATTCTTCTTAATATTTTAGTTAAACCGTAAGTCAAAAAAAAAATTTTTTTTTTTTTTTTTTTAAATTTTGATTCCGGTCGTTAGCCCATGTCACTAGCTCAGTGGAATAGCAGAGATTTAATAATATACTCTTTATCTAATTATGTTTCAATATTAAAAAATAAATAAAATAAGCCACTGCCAGTAATTAACATGCAAAAATTTATTTACGCACATATATATATATATATATAAGATTTAAAATTGTTTTAGTATCAGTTTACATTTTAACATTTAACATTATTTTTAACTTTACTTTACTTTAATTTACATTTAATTACTATTATATTCTAATTTTACATTTTAATTAAGTTCGCACAGATAAATTTATGAAAGCTTGTTTATAATGTTGAATATAGATCGGTTACATAGATTTCACGGTCAAAAACATTTCAAAATAAACATAAACGATCAAAATACAAAATTATTGATTACTGACAATTGCGGAGGGAAATTTATACGTAACCCAATAGTATTCACCATAAGATACTTGCATTGTCACCAATAACTTAAAAGACATCCGAATAAATACATTTTAGATACTCACTGTGAGGTATCATTATCGAATGTCTATATATTTTGATCAAATATGAAATCCAAAACATAATTAACCGATAACGAATCCATGCAAACGTCTATAAACAACTTAAATTTAATGCATTTTTATTTAGGGTCGAGTATGAATAGACTACATAGATTTGCATTTGAAAATAAAATATTCTATCCCTATTTAACCTTAGGCTAAAATTCGCAGTCAAACTGGCATCAATTCATCTGATATATCGATGTATTCAATGTAATACGGAATACGGCAGCACCAAAAAGATTAAGAGAAGACATTGACTCTCATCAGATAGGAATATTACATCTATCTAACGAGAAGAACAATAAAAAAAAAACTCCATAGAAAGGAACTGCGTTCTCCGTCTTATAATTCCTTCCATAGGCAAACGGGTGAGTGCGGCGTATATATAAACGATTCTGCCAGTAGCGAATCTCCGACTACATCTACTAACTACATCAATATATCCAATCCATTGACCCAATTTAACAACGAAACAAATAACCTAAGATTACCCTCCCCTAATATAACTTTACAAATCTATACAGCCATTCACGCCTGACTTAAGTTTAACATTTATATAATTTAACTTAACGGAAAACAGAAATCATAATAAAACTTAAAGAACAAAATTAAATAAATGGAAATGATTTTAAATAAATAAATAAAAAATACATCAAATAACATTATTAATAAATTAAGTTGGTCAGATAGGATTCTATTTGTAACAATTAAATACTAGGAAAGTTTAAAATTTAAAGTTCTTAGTGTTTTCAAATTAATATTGTTCATCATATTTTATAAAGTTCTTACGGTTTTAGAAATGTTCATCTTTTACAGTTGCTTGCCGTTTGAAATCCAGCGTTAAATTTCCCGATGATCCTGTGGTCCTCTAAATATAAGAAAAGTGATGTTTCATTTTTCCATTTTATAACAACTGAAGGGATTGAACGTGCGTCCTTCAATCTCTTCTCCTGCACCTCCGCACTAACACCTATCTGTCACATTGTAATAATCATAATCACTCACTCCTAATAATTTCCAAACTTGTCCTTTTATATTACTTTGAAAGATTGACTTAACATCACGTCATCGATGTGATGATCCTTTTCGTTGAGGTCCGATTTCCCAATGGATTTATTTCATTTGCTAAAAGTTTCTATTGTTTTCCTATCTGACCGACGTTTTTACATTTAAATGCCCAAGGCTGGTTTACATTTGACTAATTAAATTTATCATTTCCATTTCTGATTAATTAACCTGTTTTCCAAATCAAAGATATATTTAAAGATAAATTTAAAGATACAATTTTATCTCCAAATCTTTTTAAAATTTAGTTTTAAAATACTTTTTCTTTAATAAAGTTTTATTTTAATAATTTTTCATTATCTGTGCGATTTAATATATACGAGTTTAAGATGATATTTAATTTCAATTTTTAATTCTTAAAGAAAATTTTTAAATGCGAACTTTTTAATTTACTTTCATGTTTAATAAATAAAAAAAAACCCAATGTAACGAACGTCTGTGCTCGTTACAGCATATTGTTTCAATTTCCGATACTTGTCCTTCCAAAGCATAAGCTTGTGGTTAAGACCTATAGAGGTCCCTACCTTCGCATTTTCACACGCACACTCTTGAGGTTTACAGCCTTAGAAAATATTACTTATGTAATCAATGTGCGTTTAAATAGATACTTGTTGAGTAAATTTTATAGTTGTAAAAAATCTTAACTAACATCTGCAGCATCATGAATTTTCAAGCCAAACGGTTTGATTGTTTTCGAGTTTGCTAGAGATAAAATTTTTTGATACTTCAAACTGATCTATTAATAAATTATCATCGATGGGTGTATCAATCTTATTTAAATAAATACTCATGTAGAATACATCATTACATGTTGGTATTTCTGTTACATCCATCCAGCTAAAAAGTAAATTTGCTAAAATTTGAAGTAGTTTTTCCCAAATATGCTAAATAAGTTTTATATAGCTCTTGGGCATCCTCTTTGAATGAATTGTTTTCTGTCTCTTAACTGATAAGTTTTTAAAAACATTAAATTTATTTTCAGTTTGTGTTTTCATCATCTGAATTGTTTCATCTGAATTGTTTCATATATTATTCTTATTACTTCTATTATGGTTATATTCTTCTTCTCAATTTTAAGAATTTGTTTATTAAAATAGAGAGAAAAATTTGGATCAATAAAAGATAAAACTCATTTATTGGATTTTGAAAAAAATTGTAATCAAATTATCAGTAGCTTCTCTTCGGATAAAAAGTACAATTCCAATCCATCGTACAATTCAATGATTTTTTTGAATTGATTTATTCAAATTTCATCATCTAGTTTTAGAATGTGAAACTAGAGTTAAATATTCTATATGTACAAAATTGCAAAATTCTTTTAACTTTTCTATTCAGACTGTATATATGGGAAAACAGGATTTTTTTTTTACTGCAATAACTTCAATATCACATGATAGCCGTTCAGTACCAGGTTGCACAGTATTATGCAAAATGTGAGGAGTACAATCCACATCCATTAAATTTTTGTTCATATTTTCACACATTTACTGAAATCAGTATTAAATTCTTTAAAAGTATTTGCTATTAAATTATAAATAGCATCTGATATTTCATTTGGTGAATTATGGTTTTAAGTGATTTTATTTGGACATTTCTGTTCCATTGTCATTACTTGCATCCGTGGCTGTACTGAAGAACTTAGCATTGTTTAAAACATTTTTAATTTGTTATTCACAGTATGGTCCCACTACTCACATAATTAACATGGTAGTTCTTAGTTCATCCACATGAAAATTTTTGTGTAATCTTTGAATCTAGAAAAATCTTACTAAATAAATTATTAGCAATCTGCTGAATGAAATGATTGATGGTCCTGAATAATATAATATGCTGTTAACTCACTTTCTGCAATGCTGTCTCCTTCTGCATTGTGTGTTTTGTATAAGTAACAATCTAGTTTTTTCAAAGTTGATACCACTGAGAAATGTATTTTGTATTTCTGTTTATATGAGTTTTTATGTCAGATTTGCCACTATGTGAAACACTAATATAAACATTACACAATTCACATCTCACTTCATTTATGGTCATCATGTCCTTTTTTTATATATTGAACCGGGTCTGTTTAAAAGAAATATTCTTTAATTAGGTTTAAATGAGTTTAAATACCTTTTAACATAATCTTTAATTTTTTTTAATATTACTTGAATGGACTAGCCTTTCAAGCAGAAGGGAGAATACCATCGATAGCAGAGCCATCAATGATACCCATGGTCAGATCGAGCTATGCAAAGCATAACATGATCACATTTCCAAACTGTGGCTCACCTCGACTGCTAGATTCAAATCCCTATCCAAAGCATTTTATTTGTTTTGAGGATCAATCTCAGGTGCCAGTCAATCATAACTTATATAATCAGTATGCTTCAGAAAACAGGCACACAATCCTGTGCTTGAAATATCTCATGACTAGCTCACACTCTCAGGGTCCAGCATATTTACTTAACATCACATGATCACATCTCCAATACTAGCACATAGTTGTTTATAAACAAAGCAAAGCAAAACTCCATATAGTAGTGCCACCTGTGCTAAACAGAGTAATCAATGGACACCAGAAGGCTTGTGCATAAAATCCCTATCTAATGCCTACTCATCCAATATCCCCAGACTGCTGAACTGAGTTCAGACCCATATGACTATATAAGCTATTGAGCTTAGATTGAAAATATTTTTTGTGTTTTCAATTTCATGCTCATAGTTTTGTAGTTAAGTAGAGATAAAAGGTGTTTGCTAGAGGGTTGCATTAGATCCTAAGATCTAGATGCAGTGCTCTCAGATCCAAAGCTCCTCACTGACGAAGGCCACAAGCCAGAAACTAGTCTGGGAATATTGGATGAGTAGGCATTAGATAGGGATTTTATGCACAAGCTTTCTGGCATCCATTGATTACTCTGTTTAGCACAGGTGGCACTACTATATGGAGTTTTGCTTTGCATATTTACTTAACATATAAAATAACTCTACACTAATTTACTGGTGACAAGAGAGAAAGAAAAAATAGACAAAATAACAATTAGAGCAAACATTAATATTTATTTATGCACATATATATTTAACACACTATAACAATTAAAAATTTGACATAAGAAAAATATAAATGACTTTTGTCTATAGTTATAATAGTCCATTAATTAAAGTTCATTCATTTAAAATTAAGTGTGTACACAGCTATTTAAAAATATATTTACCCAGGTTTTTATTTTGTGCATATTGTCCAATGGTTTTGATTTCCATTTGGTTTTACTTTCCAACTGGTTGGCCTTTTGTTTCTCCATTGATGGCTTCATGGCTTTCCAATTTATGTTGAAATGGTAAGATCTTAGTTTCACCTTCCTTCATTTCTTCCCTATCCTCATACTCTACTTTAAACCCTAATCCGATTGCAATGTGTGTGTTGTAATCGACCAAGATATAAACATATGCAAAGCATTTATCATATATATATATATATGGTTATTATAGACAGGTGAGTTAATAATCTAAAGGAATGATAAATTGATTAATTTATCTTGAAATGTATGTTTGCATATGGATAAAAATATATAGAGGTATGCCTAGACTATATATTGTAGCGGGTGGTTACCCG
>JAQFVV010008647.1:0-25814 GCA_028023455.1 Epiperipatus broadwayi | reverse complement strand
TTCTTATTTAGTAACTCTAAATTTTAAAACCTTTTTAGTAAATAATGCAATAGAATCCTATCTGACCAAACTAAATTCTTTATTAATATTGTTATTTGATGTATTTTTTATTTTTTTATTTTAAATCATTTCCATTTATATTTTTTTTGTTCTTTAAGTTTTATTTATGATTTTTGTTTTCCGATAAATTAAAATATATAAATGTTAAACTTAAGTCGGGCGTGAATGGCTATTTGATTTGTAAAGTTATATTAGGGGAGGGTAATCTTAGGTTATTTGTTTCATAGTTGAATTGGGTCAATGGATTGGATATATTGATGTAGTTAGTAGATGTAGTATGATATCCGCTATGAATAGGATTGCATATATACACCACACACCTTCTGTCTGCCTATGGATGGGTTTGTAAATCAGCAAAGAACCGCAATCCATTCCTATGGAGTTTTTTGTTTATTGTTCTACTCGCCTACAGATGTGGCATTCCTGTTGGTAGAGAGACAATGTCTTCTCTAACTCTACTTACTGTTCAGATATATATTCCTGACAGTATAGTATTTTGTGTTGTCGTATTTTCATGCTACATTGAATACATAAATATATCAGATGGATTGACCCAGTTTGACTTCGAACTTTTAGTCTAAGGTTAAATGGGGATAGAATGTTTTATCTTCAAATGCAAATCTATGTAATCTATTCATACTCAATGCTAAATAAAAATGCATTAAATTTAAGTTGCTTATAGATGCTTGCATGGATTCGTTATCGGTTAATTATGTTTTGGTTTTTTATATTGGATCAAAATATATAGACATTTGATAAATAATGATACCTTACGGTGAGTATCTAAAATGTATTTATTCGGATGTCTTTTAAGTTATTGGTGTTAATGCGGTGTCTTATGATGAACACCATTGGGTTTCTTGTATTCCTTATGCAATTGACGATATCAATGATTTTGTATTTTGATCGTTTATGTTTACTTTGAAATGTTTTTAACTGTGTAATTTATGTAACTGGTCTATACTCAACATTATAAAACAAACTTTCATAAATCCATCTGTGTGAACTTAATTAAAATGTAAACTTATAATATTATAAAAATTAAAATGTAAATTTAAATTATAAAATCAAATTAAAATCTAAAATAAACATACTAAACTAATAATGTTAAATTTTATATATATATATTGTGCCCTTTTGTATGGGTCACCATTTAAGTTTTGTGCTAATCTAGTAGAAAATTTTAAATTTAAGAAGTATTTTAAATATGGGATGTTGACTTTGCTTGTGGTAATGTTACCATAAGTTTAATTAAAGCAATCTATGAGTATTTGATATGTGAATTGTGTTGATATTGAGAAGATATTTAAAATGATGATGATTATGATGTAATACTGCATTAATAAATTTAATAACAAATGTTTAAAGCTAAAGTATTTAAAAGATAAGCTAAAATTAGATAAAGATATTTATTAAATTCAAAATATATGTTAAAAGTGAATAAAAATATTTTAAATTATAAGTACTTAAATTGAGATTAATATTTGATTTTAATCATATCAAATAATTATTTTAAAATCTGATATAATATCTTATTTATTTTTAAAAATAAATATTTATTTTAAAAAAGCAATTGTTAAGTTTATTTTTAGGCAAGCGTTCTTGTGTTATAAAGAACAGATGTTATACACACATGCGTGGAAGTTGTCTAATAAAGTTGCATAATTATTTTAAAAAATCATGTTGTAAAATTTATAAATAATACGTGAGTTATCACGAGATAAAAATAAAGATATTCAATGTAAAATATTAAATCTGATTTAAAAATATTGTCTTAAAAATATAACGTATTTAAAAAGATTTAGTTTATTTTAAATGATCTTATAAAAGTTAAGATTTAAACCAAGTGAGAAAGAATATTTTAAAAAAATGTTTGGTAGATTTAAATAAACGATAAAATTATTTTTAAAATGTAATAATATTAAATAAGTCATTATTTTATTTTTAATAGTGTGTTGATAAATATGTAAATAAGCAAAGTTTGATTGTTTAAACATACCAATCAGATAAGGAGTTTCTGGCAGTATATAAGCTGGATTCAATTGTTGAGGGGGTCTCTCTGTAATTAAATTTCTAAGTTAAACGTGCTATTGAGAAAATAGCCAAGTAAAGTTATAAACGCTCTTAAAATCAATTTTAAAATCATAAGAGTGTTATTGTATATAATTTTATAAAAGTTTAAATAATGAATATGCAGTAGATATTTTAATATTCCCTATTAGTCTTCTCAATATCGAAACTTGATTTACGTACAAATGATCATGGAAACATCACGTATCGTAGAAATATATCAGAAACTTTATGCTAGAAAAGTAACAGACGCTGGATTAGTACAGAAAACTATAAGATGGAGAAAAGTAGTATTTTGGACTATAAATAGTTTTAAAGTTAAATTACTATTGTCTGTTATTAATAGATATTTTAAAGAAATAAAAATACTTCTGTGGAAAAAAAGTATTTTTGACAAATTATAGAGTTAAAGAATATCTTAAGTAAAGATATAAGAAACAGTAGTAAGTTTTATAAATACTTGCCTTGTTAAGTCTTTGTGCTTAAAAGACTAAATATTGACGATTTGAAAAGGCAAATAGATTATAAATATGATTATTTAAAATCGTAATATAATAGAAGTATTATATTGTAGTAATCTAAAACGCTGGACGTTATAGATGGAAAAATTAATTCTTACCGGAATATGTTATTTATAAATGCGCAAGTAATACATGGATGTCCAAATCAAATCAAACTAAGCCAAGCATGCCAAATTGATTAAAAAATTCAATTTAAATAATTTATAAACTATAAATTAATTTAGAAATAATAACTTTTAAACAATGATTTATGAAGAACTGGATCCAGAATTTATAAACTATTTTTTAATTTTATTTGTTTTCTTGTGGAACTTATTATTTTTAAAAAATAAACGTTATCATTTTTATTATAAACTTTCAAGAAACACGTGATACAACGGAACAGGAAATAGTGTTTTATTGACTTTATACGTAGGATGTTTGTTAGAACTTTTATGGTAGAACAAAAGTCGACGCTGGAATATGTAATATGTTTTTTTTTATTTTATTTATTTAACATAAAATTTAAATATTATTAAACTCTTAAAAGTAGGATAGGTACATTACTTAAATAATAACTAAAAAATAATATAATAATTAATTACATAAATTTATTTTATAATTAATTTAACACGGAATATTTTAATGAATGTTGAGAGTATGAATGTGTATTATTTTTTGTTTTCTGAAGCTGCAAATTCCGAAGAATACTGGGTAGCAGACTGGACATTATTATTATTATGGTAAAAATATTGTATAATGATTTTTAATGAATTTAATATGTTTTTCTTTAGATCAACTGAATATTATGTTGTTGTAGAATGAATGGATAAATATATTATGAAAACACATACATTATATTGGCAACGAACTTTATTAAAATATGCATAAGTTTTAATTTATAATATCAACATGATACAACATTACGGAAGAAGCTTAGAAGTAATTATATGATTCTTTCATAAATAATTTTGATATTTTATTTATGTTTGGTATTAGAATGATGTTTATTATTTATCTAAGTAATTATTTTATTTTTGCAATTTAGAAAAGGATTTTAAAAGTCTATATTTTTGTGTATTTTGATTATTGAATAAGTTAAGTTACGTTATGGGTAGAAGCCTATATTTTGATTGAAGTTTATTAAGTATAGACGATGTAGTATAGGTAATTTGGATAACGAATATTTTGTTTGAAGTTGATGTTTGTTTTCCGGAAATTTTGAATAAATTTAGAATGTGTTGTATAGATAGAAATTTATTAGAAAAGGTTAGTAAAGCACATAAAGTAAAGTAATGATTTTTTTTTTATAGAAAAGAATCATAGAATTTATCTAAGGTAATGCTTTATGAATTTAGAATTGATAAATGATTTAAATAATAATATTTGAACAATAGAAATATATAATGCATATTTGATAAAACATATAACAGGAATTACATTAAGTAAAGTATAATTACAGTCAATTATTTGTTTTACATTACAAAGATACATTAATTTTATAAAGTTATTAAGCAATGCTAATAATAAAGTAAATATATGATGATACATTATAAATGTAATATTTAATTAATGTAGTTATTTAATAGGTAAAGCTACATTATGTACACATGCTACATAAATAGTCTTGACATATATTGTTATTTGTAGTAATTAAAGTACATTACTATTTATTTTAAAAATCTACGTTTTGGAAAAACACACTGTAATATTATTAATATAGCATTTGAAGGAATGTAAAGTTGCTTATTAAGTACATGAGTTAATAACAGTGTAAGCCTCTTATATTTGTATTTCTTATTTTTATTTATTTGTTGTCATAAATTTTAAACTGTAAATAGTGTAAATAAATTTTATTTGAAGTTATTGTAAATAAATTTGTTAATTTGTTTTAAAAGTGTGTCGAGTTTCATTATTTTCACCTCAGCATTTTGACATCAGATGATTTGAAATAAACATAATATTTGCACAAAATGAATTTGTTATTATTATTTAGAATTGAATACCATATTTGCTTAACATTATTTTATAAGAATTGATTGACATGAACATAAATATTACAATGGTCATAAGATGATTATAATACACATTATAAGAATACAATATTGTTTATTGCCACAGATTATTAAGTATAAGATTTTGATCTATTTTAAAATGAAGATACCATATGAAATAAAAGATATACATATGATTGTTTATTCATTTAATGATTGATTATATCATATAAATAGATGAGATTAAATTACACTCTAAGATTAGTATTTATTATTATTATTAAAATAAGTTAGGTGTATTTAAGTTTGATATAAAATCCCACATCATACTTATTTACATGATTTATTATTATTTTAAAAACATCTTAGAAGAACCTGAGATTATTTAATTATATTTTAAGTTAAAAGTTAGGAATTATTTTAGTATTATTAAAGATAATTTATTTCATTTAAAAGTCATAAGAATGCTATAGATGTAGTGGTAAGGTGATAGGGTAGTAGTAGTATTCTTATGCCATTGAGACAGTATCTTGGGAGATATTGACTCAGTGTAAATCTGCTTATTACTTTGTAACTTTACTTCGCAGTCTCATAATTTTATTAAATACTTATTTAATTAATATAATCTAGAACTATATTGATTTTAATGATTGATAATAAATTTAATTAAGATATGATAATATAAAAGTATATTAAAGATAGATATGCAAATTTTAATTAAGCATAATAATGTAACTGAGCTAGTTGTATTTTAAACTATTTTATATATCAAGAAGTAAGGGTACAAAGGGTAGGAAGATTTTGGCGCCCCACGTTGGGCGCCAAAATCTTCCTACCCTTTGTACCCTTACTTCTGGATATATAAAATAGTTTAAAATACAACTAGCTCAGTTACATTATTATGCTTAATTAAAATTTGCATATTTATCTTTAATATACTTTTATATTATCATATCTTAATTAAATTTATTATCAATCATCAAAATCAATATAGTTTTAGATTATATTAATTAAATAAGTATTTAATAAAATTATGAGACTGCGAAGTAAAGTTACAAAGTAATAAGCAGATTTACACTGAGTCAATATCTCCCAAGATACTGTCTCAATGGCATAAGAATACTACCACTACCTTATCATCTTACCACTACATCTATAGCATTCTTATGACTTTTAAATGAAATAATTATCTTTAATAATACTAAAATAATTCCTAACTTTTAACTTAAAATATAATTAAATAATCTCAGGTTCTTCTAAGATGTTTTTTAAAATAATAATAAATCATGTAAATAAGTATGATGTGGGATTTTATATCAAACTTAAATACACCTAACTTATTTAATAATAATAATAATACTAATCTTAGAGTGTAATTCAATCTCATCTATTTATATGATATAATCAATCATTAAATGAATAAACAATCATATGTATATCTTTTATTTCATATGGTATCTTCATTTTAAAATAGATCAAAATCTTATACTTAATAATCTGTGGCAATAAACAATATTGTATTCTTATAATGTGCATTATAATCATCTTATGACCATTGCAATATTTTATGTTCATGTCAATCAATTCTTATAAAATAATGTTAAGCAAATATTGTATTCATTTCTAAAACAATAATAACAAATCCAATTTTGTGCAAATATTATGTTTATTTCAAATCATCTGATGTCAAAATGCTGAGGTGAAAATAATGAAACTCGACACACTTTTAAAACAAATTAACAAATTTATTTACAATAACTTCAAATAAAATTTATTTACACTATTTACAGTTTAAAATTTATGACAACAAATAAATAAAAATAAGAAATACAAATATAAGAGGCTTACACTGTTATTAACTCATGTACTTAATAAGCAACTTTACATTCCTTCAAATGCTATATTAATAATATTACAGTGTGTTTTTCCAAAACGTAGATTTTTAAAATAAATAGTAATGTACTTTAATTACTACAAATAACAATATATGTCAAGACTATTTATGTAGCATGTGTACATAATGTAGCTTTACCTATTAAATAACTACATTAATTAAATATTACATTTATAATGTATCATCATATATTTACTTTATTATTAGCATTGCTTAATAACTTTATAAAATTAATGTATCTTTGTAATGTAAACAAATAATTGACTGTAATTATACTTTACTTAATGTAATTCCTGTTATATGTTTTATCAAATATGCATTATGTATTTCTATTGTTCAAATATTATTATTTAAATCATTTATCAATTCTAAATTCATAAAGCATTACCTTAGATAAATTCTATGATTCTTTTCTATAAAAAAAAAATCATTACTTTACTTTATGTGCTTTACTAACCTTTTCTAATAAATTTCTATCTATACAACACATTCTAAATTTATTCAAAATTTCCGGAAACAAACATCAACTTCAAACAAAATATTCGTTATCCAAATTACCTATACTACATCGTCTATACTTAATAAACTTCAATTAAAATATAGGCTTCTACCCATAACGTAACTTAACTTATTCAATAATCAAAATACACAAAAATATAGACTTTTAAAATCCTTTTCTAAATTGCAAAAATAAAATAATTACTTAGATAAATAATAAACATCATTCTAATACCAAACATAAATAAAATATCAAAATTATTTATGAAAGAATCATATAATTACTTCCAAGCTTCTTCCGTAATGTTGTATCATGTTGATATTATAAATTAAAACTTATGCATATTTTAATAAAGTTCGTTGCCAATATAATGTATGTGTTTTCATAATATATTTATCCATTCATTCTACAACAACATAATATTCAGTTGATCTAAAGAAAAACATATTAAATTCATTAAAAATCATTATACAATATTTTTACCATAATAATAATAATGTCCAGTCTGCTACCCAGTATTCTTCGGAATTTGCAGCTTCAGAAAACAAAAAATAATACACATTCATACTCTCAACATTCATTAAAATATTCCGTGTTAAATTAATTATAAAATAAATTTATGTAATTAATTATTATATTATTTTTTAGTTATTATTTAAGTAATGTACCTATCCTACTTTTAAGAGTTTAATAATATTTAAATTTTATGTTAAATAAATAAAATAAAAAAAAATCATATTACATATTCCAGCGTCGACTTTTGTTCTACCATAAAAGTTCTAACAAACATCCTACGTATAAAGTCAATAAAACACTATTTCCTGTTCCGTTGTATCACGTGTTTCTTGAAAGTTTATAATAAAAATGATAACGTTTATTTTTTAAAAATAATAAGTTCCACAAGAAAACAAATAAAATTAAAAAATAGTTTATAAATTCTGGATCCAGTTCTTCATAAATCATTGTTTAAAAGTTATTATTTCTAAATTAATTTATAGTTTATAAATTATTTAAATTGAATTTTTTAATCAATTTGGCATGCTTGGCTTAGTTTGATTTGATTTGGACATCCATGTATTACTTGCGCATTTATAAATAACATATTCCGGTAAGAATTAATTTTTCCATCTATAACGGCCAGCGTTTAGATAACTTCAATAAAATAATTTTATTATATTACGATTTTTAAAAATACTTATACTTATAATATATTTGCCTTTTCAAATTATCAATATCTAGTCTTTTAAGCATAAAGACTTAACAAGGCAAGTATTTATTTAAAATTATTACTGCTTCTTATATCTTTCCTTAAGATACATATTTTACTTTTATAATTTGTCAAAATACTTTCTTTTACAGAAATATTTATATTTCTTTAAAATATCTATTAATAATAGACAATAGTAATTTAACTTTTGAAAACTATTTATAGTCCAAAATACTACTTTTCTCGATCTTATAGTTTTCTGTACTAATCCAGCGTCTGTTACTTTTCTAGCATAAAGTTTCTGATATATTTCTACGATACGTGATGTTTCCATGATCATTTGTACGTAAATCAAGTTTCGATATTGAGAAGACTAATAGGGAATATTAAAATATCTACTGCATATTCATTATTTAAACTTTTATAAAATTATATACAATAACACTCTTATGATTTTAAAATTGATTTTAAGAGCGTTTATAAATTTATTTGGCTATTTTCTCAATAGCACGAACGACTTAGAAGTTTTATTGTAGAGAGCCCCCTCAACAATTGAATCCAGCTTATATACTGCCAGAAACTCCTTATCTGATTGGTATGTTTAAACAATCAAACTTTGCTTATTTACATATTTACCAACACAATATTAAAAATAAATAATGACTTATTTAATATTTAATATTTTATCAAATTCTTTCAAAACAATATTTATCGTTTATTTAAATCTATTAAACATTCTTTTGAAATATTCTTTCTCACTTGATTTAAATCTTAACTTTTATAAGATCATTTAAAATAAACTAAATCTTTTTAAATACGTTATATTTTTAAGACAATATTTTTAAATCAGATTTAATATTTTACATTAAATATCTTTATTTTTATCTCGTGATAACTCACGTATTATTTATAAATTTTATAACATGATTTTTTAAAATAATTACGCAACTTTATTAGACAACTTCCACGCATGTGTGTATAACATCTGTTCTTTATAACACAAGAACGCTTGCCTAAAAATAAACTTAACAATTGCTTTTTTAAAATAAATATTTATTTTTAAAATAAATAAGATATTATATCAGATTTTAAAATAATTATTTGATATGATTAAAATCAAATATTAATCTCAATTTAAGTACTTATAATTTAAAATATTTTTATTCACTTTTAACATATATTTTGAATTTAATAAATATCTTTATCTAATTTTAGCTTATCTTTTAAATACTTTAGCTTTAAACATTTGTTATTAAACATATTAATGCAGTATTACATCATAATCATCATCATCTTAAGTATCTTCTCAATATCAACACAATTCACATATCAAACACTCATAGATTGCTTTAATTAAACTTATGGTAACATTACCACAAGCAAAGTTAACATCACCCATTTTAAAATACTTCTTAAATTTAAAATTTTCTACTAGATTAGCACAAAACTTAAATGATGACCCATATAAAAGGGCACAATATATATATATATATATATATATATATATATATATATATATATATATATATATATATATGCGTAAATAAATTTTTGTATGTTAATTACTGGCAGTGGCTTATTTTATTTATTTTTTAATATTAAAATATAATTAGATAGGATATTATATTACTAAATCTCTGCTACTCCCTGAGCTAGTGACTTGGGCTAACGACCGGATATCAAAATATTAAAAAAAAATTTTTTTTTTTTACTTACGTATCTGCCTACTTTATAAATTTTTCTAGGTTTAAATGCCTAGATGGCACCCTGTAGTGCATATTATGGTAACCTCTCTTCTCTGGATCGTTATAATATATATATATATTGTGCCCTTTTCTTTAGGTTAGAATTTATTCATCATAGCAATTTACTAAAAAATTTTAAATTTAGGATATCTTCTCTTTGTACAATAATTATATTATATTGATAATCTTTTAAAACTTCAATTTAAAGCCAAATAAAAATATGTAATGCCTAAAATTATGATAAATAACATTAAAACCGTTAAATAAAGCTAAACATATTGATTGCATATGGTTGGAAAAGCTGGCCATAATAAATAATGCAGCAATAAATGTTTAAAAAATGTTTTAAAATTTGAATTTTAATAGCTAAAACTTGTAATTAAATAAATACTATATTTTGAAGTATAAATTATATCTAATAATTATATTTAATATTATATGTTTTAAAAGTAATCTTTGTAGTAGGAAAATTTATAATTAATTCTATGTTTTCAAAATTATTATTCCAAATTTTATTATTATATTATTTATTTAATATAATTGTTGCAATTAACATTTAATATTTTCCAGACAGAATTCTGATGCAGTCTGTCTCAGTTGTAAGTCATGTGACCTGAATACAGTTATACACGTGCTTACTAGTGTTTGTATTAACAAAGTTTCAAAATTGCTTTAAAATTATACTATAGAATTGAATATATTTATCTATATATCACAAGAGCAAATATTAAATTAGTCATTATAAAGGGTCTAATATTGTTTTATAAAACGGATGTAGTTAATAAAAATTAAATATTTTATTTTAAAGAAAATAGATGAATTAAAAATAAAGGGTGGAATAAATTAATGAATATTGTTTTCTAAAAGTTATTTTAAAATGTTTAGTCATTTTTAATAAAGATTTAAAATTAATATTTTAAGTAATATTTTTAAATAAAAATGAGTCATATTTTATTTTTTAAATTTAATTGTGTGATACTGAAGTAATATGCAAATTAAGTATCAGGTGAAAAGTGTAATCCACCAATAAAATGATGTAATTTTTAGGGTATAAATACTGGTGCACAGCTAGTTCAGTAGTGTGTGTGTAAGTAGTAGGATAAATTTTTTAAAAACTTAATGTTTTTTAAATTTTTTTGTTTTATTAGTAAATTCAGTGTTTTAATAGCTCTCTTATAATTATTTTGCAACTGATAAACATACCAATTTTAAGTATTTAAAGAGAGCATACTATAAATTAATTATAATAAGTTTTCCTAAAGGATGCTTTGCTAAAAGCTAAATTCCCTTACCAGAATTTTCATCGAAGCTTAATTCAATTTCACATTAAGATATGGAAATACCAACAAGTAATACTTACCTATTTAAAAGGATTTTAAAAGTAAAATTTATAATTATTAATATGGTATTGATAGTTTTATCAAGGAGAACTCTTTTATTAAGTAAGGATGTATATTGGACATTATCCAGAGAGCTTAACAGGAAAGCTGCTCAGAAGTTAAAATTAATAATGCATATTTTATTATTGAGATAGTCATATCAAAAACTGATAAAAAATATGACAAAGCTCTTAATAATTTTTATGAGGAAAGTAAAGGTATGGAGGTCAAATGTTTTAACTTTTTGAAAAAAAAAAACATTATGAATAATTTTAAACAAACTGTCATAAATAATAACTAAATGAAAATTATTTAAAGCATACATAATAAATCTATAATTTTATAAGATTATACATGTTACAATAATGTGTTGAAAAGAACTGATAATGAAAATTATGATCAAAATAATTATACTTGGATAAAGAAATAATAATTATCCTGTCAAATAAAATCCTAAAAAAACAATGGGACTAATAACAATAAATAATTATTAAATTCTGAAAAGATATATTAAAAAAAAAATTGCAGAAAAAAAAATATCCGGATATCCGAATTCATTTCGCCATGTCTAATGCATTACCACGTCGATATAAAATTCGAAGGAAGGAAACTTCCAAGTATTATTTTTCCATATTATAGTTTACTTATTATTTTAATAATCATTGTTCTGGATAATAGGAACTATGAACTATTATTTTATAAACTTTTCCAGAACAGATCAATGATTATTTTTTGCTAATTTTTTAGATTTTTAGACATTGCCTTTATTATTTTTATCATTTATTTTCAAAAACTTCATTTGTGTTGGAAGGATTCTATGCATGCATTAGTCAGTCATTTATTAAGTAATTCATGGGGCAGAAAAATTCTAGTTTTGTCATCAAGCATGAGAACGAAAAGAACCTAGCAACAAAGGTTGGGAATTACAATTGCTCTTCAAGAGAAATTTTTTTTTTAAAAAAAAAAAGAACTTAAGGAAAAATAAAAAAAAATTATTTTAATTGTGTAAAGGACAATCCAGCATAAAAGTATACATAATTATATCTTGATTATTTTTTATTAACATTAGTTTTAATTATCACATTATTTAATTAGTAGAATAAGTACATAAATATTAATTTATTCACTAATAATATTATAATCTTATAATAAATATTTTAAGTAATTTTAAACAAGTTAATATTGTTAAGTGTGACAGTATGAATGTATTATATTGTGCAATGTTTATTTTGATTTGTGGACAAGAAGACATCAGAAGTGATTGACCAGTTGATATCACTTAGGTAATAGTTGTAGATATTGATATTTTATGATGTATTTTTCTTTTGCAGATTATTAATGAATTATATAATGTTGAAGTATGAATGTTGGGTTATGTGAATGCATTTGTACACGCATTAAACTTATAAAATTAGAATTCATTTATTCTAAGGATATGCAAACTTTGATTTCATATTACTAGTACAATATAACATGATGATGAATAATTATATGATTCTTTTATAAAGGACTTTAATATTTTTGGATGTTTGAAGTATGAATAATAATTATTTTGTATTTTTGTTCAAGAATATGGATAGGAAAGTAAAGTAACCTTTTTCTTTTTGATTAGTTGAGATCGTTATAATTACAACTGAATTTTATTTGTTGTTTTGACTATGTTAGTTAGTATTATTGTCAGTGTGGATTTGATAAAATCTATAGGAAAATTTTATAAGATAGTGACTTGGTAATAATTTAAAAAAAACATGAAACCAATGAGATGTTATTAATGTAGGATTTATTATGGGAACAGGAATAAAATTGTATAATCTTATTAAGTATACAGGTACAGTTAACAAAGCCCTGTAACTGGTATATTTTAGTTGTGGGCAGTGTTTATTTCATATTGAATATTGATGTTCTAAAAAGCTGAAGTAATAGCTTTGACATCATTGTTGGTAGTTGAGGTCATTAGACAAAATATGTCATGCCTATATTTATTGATATACTGTGCCATGATGTCCATCTAATATGTACTATTGAGTCAAACTCTAGTTTCTTCCCTATGCCTACGCATCTATTCGCTATTATTATTTTCCAAAGCATTACACTGCACAGTATCGTATTTTAAAAGAAAATGATAAATAATTTAGAATTTGAAGACTGTTATTTAATGTATAAGATATGTTTGTTTACTTATGAGGATGAATAGAGTTAATGCAAAATGGAATTAAAAAGTCAAGTGAAATTAAATGATAAAGAATCATAGAATATGTTCTATATTAATTTTAAAAATAAAATAAATTTCATAAATGAATGTAAATGAAGTGAAGTTGCTCTGGAATTTTAAATAACTTCAAATGTTTTAAAATAATATAAGTATTGCATATTTTTCAAAATGTATAATGTAGTAAAACGAAACATTACAAGATAAGCATAGGTATATTTTGTAGTTTTTTTAATAATTAAGAAGTTCATCAATAATTGCAACTATTCCATGTAAAAATAATATTAAGCAAGAGATATTAAGTATAATAATATGATTAGCAATGATGTCCATGTATTTTGTTAATAAACCAACATTAAATATTTTATGTTTAATAATAGTAACATTGCAAAATAAGAAATTATTTAGTGATAAGATACATATTCGAAGTGTTATTTTTGTATTTTCCGCTTTATGCTTCAATGTATGCTTAAAGGAAACATATTATAATGATTTTTTTTTTGTAAGAGATAATATTTTAGAGTTAAAGTAAAGTAATTATATCTTCATTATAAAATTTGATAAAAATGGAAATAGAGAATTGTATTATTTTTAAAGTCGGAGTGAAGACTTTCAAATTTATGTTTTATCTTATTAGTTTACGATGAGTAATAGAAATATAATGGTGCAAGACTTACTGTACAAATTATAAATATTGTAAATAGATTATTGTTTATTTTATTTGTTGTAATAAAATTTTGTTAAACTTGTTGTCAAAATTTGTGTGTTAAGATTGTTTTCTCTCCCACAACACACAACATGTTGAAACACAGAGGGTTTGAACCAAGACGTAACATTTGCACAGAAATAAATAAAGGTATTATTTAAGAATTATAATATTTTTTTAAGATTGTTTATTTAAGAAATTACATTTACATTATCTTTATGGTCATAAGTTAATTAATTATAATATTACATCGAATTATAATGCTATCCTTTGCCACACATATATTTTTCAGATTATAAGGTGTTGCCACATATTTATTGCAAGATCATATGAAAGATAAAAGATTATATTATAGTATTTCTTTATTATTATTATGGCGAATAAGAATTATAGTTAGTAGAGAAAAAGAGATGTAAGATTAAATCATACAATGAAGAATATTATTATTATTTATTATATTTGTTAGTAGTTAGGTGTTGTTGAGTATGATATTAAATCCCTTATCATGCTTTACTATAGTAATTTTATTAACTTAAAGTAGTTTTATGAACCTGAGATTTTATTTAGCTAAATTATTGTAGATAAAAAGATTAAGATTTATTTATTAGTGGAATCTTAATGATTAGTTATCATTGAAGTCGTAAGAATGCTATAGATTTATTATTTGAGATAGTAATAGGAGGGATAGTGTTCTTATGCCATTGAGGTAGTATCCTGTGGGATATTGGCTCAATGTATTCTTTCTTGCCACTTGTATCTCACTTCCAAGTCTCATGATTTTTAATAAATATTTATTTATTTTATAAACTGAACCTTATTATTATTTTTATTAATTTGAGCTAGTAGAATATTTAATATTAATGCAGAATATTTTATTTATCAATTATTTGCATTTAACCAAGCGTAATCGTTAACTGAGCTAGACCCATTTTACTTAATATTATATTTCCCGGAAGTGAGGGTGCAACCGGTAGGTTAGAATATATATATATATATATATAGAGAGAGAGAGAGAGATAGAGAGAGAGAGAGACAGAGAGAGAGAGAGAGAGAGAGAGAGAGAGAGAGAGAGAGAGAGAGAGAGAGCATATTAAAAATCAAAACATATTAAAACCTAAATATTATTTAATTATTCTTTAAAGTAAAATAACAAAGCTAAACAATATAAAACTAATAATGAGAAAAACCATATCAAAAAACTAGTTTAAAAATTGTTGAAAAGTGGATTCTCTTCTTTTTCCTAACCATACATGTTAACTCCATTTTTTCAATAGCAATTCAATATTTCCATTGATTTCGAAATCCATTTTTATAATATTTTCAGGTATTTGTCAAAAGATGAGAAATAAATTTTAATGTGTGAAAAATACAATCTATTAATATACAAATAAAAAAAAACAACCTATTAATAATACTTTTCATAAGAGGATATATAAGCTTAAAGTCTTTAATACTATTTACTAATAATTATCGATATAGATAAAATCATTTTTAAAATATATTTAAAACTTTCACTCTAATAAAGCATATATGTAAAGACATATGACTCAAGCATATAACTCTCAAGATGCATTTTATATTGAACCTAAATTGTTCAGATGGTCAAGGTTATAATCTCTTACACATGCATTTTTTACATTATTAATACTAATATAAGATTTTGTCACAAATCCCAATATTTTCAATCTTGTGCTTAGCTCTATCTCTAAATAGAAGACTAAATTACATTAATAATAACTTTTCTTCACTTATTTTAATAAGTATGTTTTTTTTTTCCTTTTCATCAAACATATTAAATGATATAAGCATGATACAAACTGAAAAATATGGAATATTACGCACATCTAGAATATAGTTGTGAATATTACTAGCTCAGAATAATTATATTAAATTCTACAATTAATTTAAACCATTATCTCTCTCATCATTATGATTTAAATACTTTATTTTTTAGTTCATTTAATTTATGATCAATATTATAGTTTTACTTACTGATTGTACGCATTCTAAGGCAATATAACTTTTACAGGGATAGACTGCAATTGGTTTTTCCATTGCAAGAGAACTCATAAAATGCCTCATTGATTTTATTTTAAAATTTTAATTCTAATATATTTCTAATCATCGATATCAATACATAAATTACTTCAGATTCAAAATAAAAGTCACATAAAACAAAATGATTGAATGTCAAATTATGATTGATGGTATATTAAAAATTCCACTCACTGATCCAATAATAACATTTATCTGATTATTTTTTTGTTATTTAATAATCATGATTATGAGTAGTAGCATCAAGTAGTGTCAATCCTATGTAAAGATGGATATCGCCCATTTAAAAAAAGAGCATTCTAAAAAATATCTGATATTTATTTGGACCTACAACAAATCATCAAGATGTTTACATTTGGCTGGATAAAATGCTAGGGAGTTTATAAAAAGTTAGGTAGAAGTAACAGAACTGGAACAGACCCGGCAACGTTTTGTTATAAAGAATGCCACACTCTCTTGCATATGATAGTTTATTTAATATGATTTAAGAATCATTATGCATCCAAACCCCAAGCCATAAATAAATTATGAAAATTCAATACTAAATCTGCCAAACAAGTGGGTTATCATTTTCAGAGTATTCATTCTTTAGTATCTGCTAATAATTGTATTCTTATTTTTTTAAAAATCTATATTATGTGAGAATAAATTATTTTACAAAGTTTACTAAAATCAGTTGGCTGTAAACCCACTTTTTTTTCCAACAAAACAATATTAGTCAAGCGTTGGTGGCCTAGCGGCCAGCGTAGCTGCCTTCGATCCGGGTTCACTTCCCGATCAACGCTTTGACATATGAAAAAAACAACAACAATATATTAAATTCTACAACTAACAAAACTCAAAAAAATATAACTGCATATCAACAAAAAGGCCAAACATATCTTTTTAAATATTTTCTTAGACTATTTTTAATAGTTTAACAGAATTAGAAAGTTTAACACATTTATCCCCATAAGCAAATTACCTTTTTACTAAAAAAATTAGAAGTATCAGACTAATTACTTAGAGCATCTTCGACCAAAATAAACAATGAAGGGTTTCATTACAAGTTGTTTAATAATTTTTTAAGAGTTACCCCCATAAGCAAATTACTTTTTAATTTAAAAATGTAGAAGCACTAAACTAATTCCTTAGGGCACTTTCCACCCATAAGCACCCATTAGCGATGAAAGATTTTATTACAAGTTGTTTAATACTTTTTTAGCAGAAGCCCAATCCTGAAATCATGATGATATGATGCTTTGTCTGTACTTTACATTACCGCGAAAATATTATTCAACATTCTATATTATTGTCAGGCGTTGTTGGCCGAGAGTTCATCGCAGCCTCCTTACAAGCAAGTAGTTGGTTGCAGACGGCTGTGGGTTTTTTTCCCGGCCGATGCTATGACATGGAAAAAAAAATTCTATCTTGTTAACAATATAAAAAAATCGAACTGATGAATGATTTTTAACTTTAATAGCTATCCATATTGAATTTGTAAAAAAACTTTCGATTATGTAAATCTAAAAGCTTTAGTCATTTAGATCTTTTTTTAAAAAAAAAAAATTGAAGCGGTATGTCCTTTAATAAATTATATTAAAATATGTACTACTAAAATAAATATTTTTGAGAACTTAGTTTTGAAGATAAAACGCATTAGAATTTTCTTTATTCCCAGATTTATTAAAACAATATATTAATACTTTTTGAAGATATATACATATTCTTGCAGATTATTTTTGGCTAAAATAAATATTCGTCTACTATGATGATTGCAGTAATTATAAATATTATTTTTGAGACATTAGTGGAGATACTAATAATTTCGCAATCCTTTTTTAAAATCTATAATATTATATATATATATATATTTCATGTGTCAAAGCATCAGGCGGAAAGCGAACCCGCAAACCCGGAACAACTGCTTATAAGGCTGCTGTGCTGACCACTCGAACACCAACGCTTGACTAATATTATAATTTTTTTTTACTAAATTTATAGAATCTTTATATTTGCTTATTATTTGTTAAAATTATCCTCAGATGTCCTGACAATATTAGAAATCAAATAATCATGACCATGCAATTTTTTCATTTAATAAGAAGTCTCACTGTGAAAAGGATTTTCAATTGCTGTAGTGATAAAAAACTTTAGTTTTTATTCACATTGATTTAAAAGATCCAATTTCACATTAAACATTACAAAACAACATACTTATAAAAGTTTTCTAATCACCTCTGCATTTTTAAATACAGTCTAAAATCATTAAGATAACTGGGTTTAATTCACATTAAATTTGTTTTAAGAGGTAAGTCAATGAAAAAGATTTTAATAAAATTTGTGTGATCTCAAAGAATAGCATACATTTTGAAATAATATACAGTTCCAATGACAAACTTTATTTAAGTTTATCATTTTTAATTAAATGGGGGTAAAGTGGATTATCTATCTATACAAATGTGTTAAATATGCTTGCAATTCTAAACCTGGAAAAAGCTTAAATAATAATGTGATTTTCAGAAAACAGACTAATATTTAATTTATCATTTATTATTTACTATAAATATTAATTAATATTAATAAATAACAACTAGAAAAATATTAATTATAAAATATTGAAAAAAAGCAGTGCTCATATGCATTTTCCACAATGTTCTATTTAATTCCTATATAATAGTTTTGACTGTTTAGCAGTCTTCTTCAGATTTCTAATGATTTGTAGTTTATAAATTGAAAGAATATATTTTAATGAGAGACCTGAAGAAGACTGTTCAGCAGTCAAAATTGTTATAGAAGAGTTAAATTGATAAGTGCTGGTCTAGCACAAAATATGTGTATTGCTGATTATTTATCTTTTCAACATATGTGTGATCAAGTGTATCAGAAGTATGAGATAACATAGATGGTTCAGGGTCATGTGAAAGCCTGTGTTTAAACTCTCTATATATTACATATAGTAATGCAGGTGTAATCAAACCTGTATGTAGAAAAAAAATATATAATAAGACATTGTGATAAGTTCATTAGAAGCAGTGTCAATTTTTTAATGACATAATGCAATTATTGCAAAAAAAGTAAAAGAGAAATTAAAATCTTGAAATGTTAATAATTATTCAATTATTAACTTTATAAAACATATCTTTCTGATTATCATTTTAGTTAATATTTCAAATCAAGTTCAATAAAAATTTCGTTGTGACATTCTCACAGGTTCATAGACATAAAAATTTTAATAAATTATAAAAGTTATGCAGCATTAAGGAAGAAATAAAAATATTGTACTGAAAAAAAGTGTTTTTTTTTTAGCGATTTAAAAAGCATCATTATTATCTGAAAATGAATTTTAGTCACAGTCTAACATCTTATTTTTCTATATTAGATTTAAAAAAATAGAGCAGTATTTACTTTGTTAAGGTTCATCTGGTTCTCAAAATGCTGTATTATTTTATAAAACAAAGCACTTGATTCATACCATTTTTTTTTTATAAACCATGGGAAAAAAATAGTAAAGAAAACTTTGTATATATTTTTTCTTTAAATTTTGCTGCAGACATTATCTAATGTCAATTTTTATACAATATTTTACCAAACATTTATTAGTTTCTTTTATGTGCACAAGTAAAATTAATATCATGTTTGCTATTGTTTAAAAATCTAGTAGTTCATTGAGAAGTGGTACTACTTGTATGTAGATCAAGTATTTAATGAAAATTTGGTACTAGTTACTTAGCTGGGCTTGGTCACTTGATGGTGTTGTTTTTAGCCAAAAACAATATACAATGTAATGTTACCAAGCTCTGATTTTTAAATATACGATGACTTTTGTTTTGACTATATGGCACAGCTAAGTAACTAGTACTAAGTAACAAGTACTAGTTACTGAACTAGGCTTGGTCACTTGATGGCATTGTTGCTAGTCAAAAACAATACAATGCAACATTACCAGGTTGAGATTTTTAAAAATATGGCAACTTTTGTTTTGGCTATACTGCACTTTCGTGACTTTTGTATTGCTATTTTTTTTTAGCTTAATTGCAACTTTTTTTTTGGCAGATATGGCGATTTTTGCCTATATGGTGATTTTTTTATTTGGCTATATGGCAATTTTTTTGCCTTTATTTGTATTATGCAATATCTATTTAGTGTTATTTAAAAACAACTTTTACTATTAATTACATTATTTTACTCTATGTCTTTAATTTTTTTATTTTTAGGGTTTTTACAAAAAAACCTTACTACCACTAAATTACCATAATAAAAATAATACACAAACATATTTTTACCACTGATATAGTAAAACTTTTATTTTTAAAAACAATTTACATCACCTTTTTTTATTTTAAATAAAAACAAACCAAAAAAAACTTTGGTCTCAGTAATGACAAAGTATTTCTCAACCCACCCCCTCCACCCTCCTCCACACTAATATATTAAAACTTTTATTTTTAAAAACAATTTCAATTACCGTTTTTTAAAAAATAAAAGCAAACCAAAAAAACTTTTGACTTTTTCAACTTTTTTTTTTTGTTACCATTTATGTCATAGAATCACAACCTTTTGATTTGGAAACGTTTTCAAGAGCCTCACTGACATTGGCAAGTGGCACAATTTCAAAATCTGCTTGCTGCAGTCAGTGCCATTTTATTGGTCTCATATATTTTCTTGAGAAAGCATGACTTTTTGTGTGTGCTTGACCGAAGTGTGGTTGCCCCTACCCTTTGAATGCTTTGCACATTCCAACTTGTGTAGGAAAGGGTAGGGATGGTGTGACAATTCTTAGTCAGTCAGATTACATGATTTAAGTAAAAATGGAATTACTCTGCTATGGAGATTTCAAAAGTTGTGGCCACTTCAAATCCAGACACTGTTAGAGTATAGGGTAGCCATCTGTGAATTGTGTGCAATGTCATCAAGTGGCCTGCAAAGGCTAAGATAAACTGAACTGTTTTCTTAGCTGTAAGTCAGGTAATGTAAATGGCATTTGTAGCTGTTTTGGACTGGGAACAATGCCAAAAGGTGGCCAAGCCTGGGTAAGTAACAAGTACCAAAAATTTATATTGTCTCATGCTGTCTGTTTCATAAATTGTATTTTACTGTATTGTGATAGTGTTTTAAATTTAATCTCCCAGATAAACTTAAATTTTAGCAAAAATCAGAATTATCATCATTGCTTTTATTAAGGATACAAATAATTTTCAAAGATATACCTGCAAGTTTTAGAATTTTTATATCAATTATTGTTTTATATTTTTATTATTAAAAATAAATGAAATGTAGAAAATATTGTTTTAAACTTATTTATAGAAATGTTTATTTTTGAAGTCAATAAATAGGATATAGAGCTAATAAATAGTTGAGTTAAGATCTCTTCTCAATGATCCTTAGAAATTATGTTGAAAACTAGAATATTTTATACGTGCAGTATAGATTTAGTTATGTTTGACTTTTTAACATTTCTCTTTTTTTCCTTTGATAAAAAGAATAATATCATTTTCATATCTAGATTTTAATATTGTTTAACTAATTTAATGTAATTATAAGTGACTTGAACTCAGACTTTCAAACTCTCTATGCTATGCACTCCATCTTATACAACTGATACACATGATAACATACATGTGACAAAGAAAGATGATCTCCAATAATCCTATTTTGTGATGAACCAGAACTTATCAGTTAGTCCAGATCATCATCTCCCACATATAGATACAATCAGTGCTCAGTTTATATTAAGATAGCAAATCTTCAAACTTTAAGTAGACAAGCTTCAATATTCTTTACTCTTCAACTCTTTTGCCACCCCCTTGTTGAAGGTTTGCTATTTTAATATAAACTGAGCCCTAATTATATATGTGTGTGAGAGATGGAAATCTGGACCAACTGATGAGTGCTGGTTCAGAACAAAATACATATATTGGAGATCATTTATTTTTTTCACATATATGTGGTCACGTGTATCAGTTGCATAAGGTGGAGTGCATGGCTGTAGAGAGCTTGAAATTGTTATTTCAAGTCACTTACAATTATGTCTAGTTTTTATAACATTAAAAATTTTAAAAAATAATTAATGACATTGTTTACAAAAATGTTTAAACTAACTAATATTTAAATTTTCAGAAGATCAATATTTTCAATTTTATCAATTAAAATAAAAATTTAGGGTTTTTGTCTTCGAATTAGAATTGTTGTCTTTCAATTTTTTAATCGTAAAACGTTTTAAAAAGATTGGTAGTTGGTAGGAATAATGAAAAAGAAACAATAAAAGTTAGAAATTAAAAGCAATATAAGCCGAAACTATCTATCACACACACACACACACACACACATATATATATATATATAACTATCAAAAAACTATAAAAAAAAACTATCATTTAGAAACAATTTTATATAATATTGCAAAATAAGCAAATCTTTTTTCTTAAAACAATTTAACTTAATATTTAATACAATATAATTGAGTGGTTTATTGATCGAGAGTATATAAAAAAGTTTTAATATCAAACAACATAATTAAACGAAGATCATGGATTTTGTTTACCTCTTTACTCAGGGTATATTATAATATTATTTCAAAAAGAAGAAAAAAAAATTAAAAATTCTGCAACACTGTTATTGGACTATTTCCATTATCTATCAGTAAATGGTGAATGTATAGAAAATTTTAAACATTATTTAAACTTTTCAAATGCAAACAACTTGTTAGTAATAATACACAAATAGAACATACAGGTTAGTAATGACAATGTTTTGAGTAGTATTATTTTCCACACTTCTTCAGGTGTTGCTGGCCTGAACAGTGGTGGTATTAGCATAGGAGTTGAACTCACATTTTTTGATTTTCAATATCAAATTTAAGGCAAACCTTCTAACCAAATGAGCTATTCTGTCAAAGGCAACAGATGGTAGAAATTTCATATATATTTATATGAGTTGATTCAAACCCTCCTCCTGAGTTCTTCAGTTTATTATTATTACTATTTTCTAAGAGCAAGGTTAATTAGAGGCTTTCATACATTGTGTATTGCCCCACTGAGGTGACATATAGGATTATTGGCCATTGTCATATGAGCAGCTTCTTTGAATTTTTTTATTTGCACTTTTTTTCTCTATCAGATATTTTTGTATTTCCTAATTAAATGTATGGTCATTAGTATATATATATATGTGTGTGTGTGTGTGTGTGTTAAAACGAAGATTTGCATGGGTTAAATATATAAAATACATATTTTGCGGGTTCATCCATGTTAAAAACTTTTAATATTAATATACTGACGTTTCGACTTGGTCACACAAGTCTTCCACAGAGTTATAAAAGGTAGAAAGATGGTTGTAGAGGCTCTACAATTACTGATTTGAATAAAATGTTAAAATTCCACCAATAGCAAAAATGTTAAATTTAGGAATGTTTTTTAAAAAAATCTTTCCAAATAGGAGGAAGTTTGCATGTATCATCTCACTTATTGATACAATCTGGCCTTTTAAGTATCTCAATGGCTTCTCTAATTTTGCATTGGTAGAGATTATCACATCAGGATATGATTCTGGTACTAGAAAAATCAATTTTATGACCTGAATCTATAGTATGAAGTGAGAGTGCTGATGATGATGAGTGTTGTTTAACTGCATTAGCATGCTCATCTCTCCTAACACTGATGTGATGATTACTCATACCTATGTAAGAAGCTTTACAATTTTTATATGAGATTTGATAGACATCATGAGATTCAAGAGGGATTGAATCCTTAGGCTTGGTTATTATATTGCTGATCTTTTGATGAGCAGAAAATGCTGTATCTATATTATAGCATTTTAGTATACGTCCGATACTGTCTGTAGTTCCTTTTACACATGGAATACAAATCCTAATAGCTGATTTATCATCTTTTTGTTTCCTATTTTGTCTATTTTGGGCTTGAAATAAGGCTTTTTTTTTATATAAATTTGTAATTATAACTATTTGCTAATAAAACACTATTAATATGATTTATTTCTTCTTTCAGATGTGTCTCATCTGAAAGGTTAATTGCTCTATTTAAAAGAGTTTTGGCTACAGAAACTATCTGAGTTGGGTGATGATGAGAATGGAAGTGTAAATATCTGTCTCTGTGTGTATCCTTTCTGTAAATAGAAAAAAGATAAACTATTTGGTGTTCTGGTGACTAGAACATCAAGAAAAGGGAGTTTTCCATCAGACTCTGTCTCCATTGTAAATTTAATATGAGGATATTATTTAAATGTAAGAAAAAATCATCTAATTTATTTTTTCCATGTTGCCATATGACAAAAGTGTCATCTATGTATCTGAGCCAAATGAGAGGTTTTAAAGACGATGATTCTAAAGCACTAGTTTCTATATATTCCATGAATAAATCAGCTATATCAGGTTATAAAATTGATTTTTCTAGTACCAGGATCATATCCAGATGTGATAATCTCTACCAGTGCAAAATTAGAGAAGCCATTGAGATACTTAAAAGCCAGATTGTATCAATAAGCGAGATGATACATGCAAACTTCCTCCTATTTGGAAAGCTTTTTTTAAAAAACATTCCTAAATTTAACATTTTTGCTATTGGTGGAATTTTAACATTTGTTCAAATCAGTGATTGTAGTGCCTCTACAACCATCTTTCTAGCCTTTATAACTCTGTGGATGACTTGTGTGACCAAGTCAAAATGTCTGTATATTAATATTAAAAAGTTTTTAACACGGATGAACCTGCAAAATATGTATTATATATATATATATATATATATATATATATATAGGTTGCACAGTATGCACAGACCATATATATATATATATATATATGGTCTGTTATACTGTAGACACATCTGTTTTTTTCTTTTTGCCCATTAGTTTGTGTTTTTTTAATCATGGTTCAACTAGATGACAGTTGTCATCAATTGGGAAAATACAAAAATATTGAACAGAGATAAAAAGGCACAAAGAAAAAATCAAGAAAGCTGCTCATATGATAATGGCTAATAATTCTATAAGTCAACACAGTGTGGAAATACATAATGTTTGGAAGCTCCTAATTAATCTTGCTTGTGGAAAAATAAAAATAATAATAAAATGTTAAAGGACTCAGGAGGATTTGAACCAAACTTTATATATAAATATATGAAATTTCTACTACCTGTTGCCTTTAAGAGAATAGCTCAGTTCAATGGAGATGTTTGAGAATCTAAAGGTGTATGTTCAATTTATATGTTAATACTATCATTGCTCAAGCCAACAGCAACTGAAGAAGTGTGGAGAATAATATTATTCAAAACACAGTGTCATTACTAACCTGTCTTGTCTATTTATGTAATATTACTAACAAGCTGTTTGTATTCGAAAAGTTTAAATGAAGTTTAAAATTTTCTATACATTCAACATTTACTAATTATCATATTTAATATACCAACATCACAACTCTTTAGGCATAATACTATTATCAATTACTTTTATACTACTTCATTTTCATTTTTTTTTTTATATATGAATGTAAATAAATTCTAAG
>JAQFVV010008646.1:0-25829 GCA_028023455.1 Epiperipatus broadwayi | reverse complement strand
ATATATATTGATACGAAGATTTTCAAAGGTTGCACATATAAAAGACATATTTTGCGTGTTCATCCATGTTAAAAAATTTAAATATTGATATAGCGACATTTCGACTTGATCACACAAGTCATACACCCATGACTTGTGTGATCAAGTCGAAATGTCGCTATATCAATATTTAAATTTTTTAACACGTATGAACCCGCAAAATATGTCTTATATATATACATAGTTTATTAATTTTACAGTTTAGTTACTCATATTTTACTGTCTATACTTGAGTATTCTTAACTCATAGTACTTTTCATTAACACAATTATAGCTGAGACCTCCTTTACTTCTATCTGTTATTTTACTAGACTGACAACTTCATACTAAATATTGAGATTACAAATAGTGCTTCAACTAGCATTGCCATTTTTTTAATTTAGAGCAAGACTGTATTATAATTCTCTTTGTATTTTCTTTGATTACATGCTTCACTTTCTTCACTCTGTCTCTGCAATTAGATCTGCTCATTGGTTTTATTAGTTGCACTAATTAGCATAATTAATATGCAATTTCTTTTAACAACAAGTTTTCTGGAGTGTTCTACTTTTGGAGGAGAAAATATACAAAGTACTGTCTGTACATATTATACAAATCACATAATAAACATTATTTACATTATTATATATACATGCATAGACAGGCCAATGATGAATGTCAATTCTTTGTATAAAGAGTTCTGGTATGCAAAAGTAAAACTGTAGTTTCATCACTTTATACAAAAATGTATACATTAAAAACAAGGATTTTTCAGAGCGATGTTGACATTATATTAATACACCACAGCTACTTTTTTTCATTTTTATTTTCTCTGATTCATAAATAGATAAATTGTTTCTTGTTAAAAAATGTTTTAGTATATAATATTTGGTTCAATTAATTTAGTATAAAATAATAACAGAAAGCCACAGACTAATTAATATATGACTTATATTTTTAATAATAACTAAATGAAGATGATGATCTGATACATAATATTTTACTTTACCCCCCCCCCCATTTTCATACTTGATAAAAAAATTATTGAATAATATTTCAATTAATGAGATGAAAATGTTCGTTGTCATGGAGCAGTAAATGAAAATGATATATTTTATTAGTATCTTATTGTCATTATTTGTTTTTCAAATGCAAAATAACAATAAATGAAGGTAATGAATATCAAATTTTGTAGCATGCATACACATACACATAATTAAACAAACCAAGTTTATCAGACAATGTATTAGGGATCTTAATAATATGCCAAGTATCCAAAATAAGTATAAAGATTTTACACAGAAGTAAGAAAACACAAAATATACAAAAACTAATTCATGAACAGGAATAAATAAAGTTGTTTTTTTTTTAATTTTTTTTATATGTCAAAGCGTTGACTGGGAATCAAACCTGGGCCAGCTGCTCTGAAGGCAGCTATGTTAACTGCTAGACCACCAAAGCTTGACTAAATAAAGTTAATGGTGATTAAACTTTTTTAAGAATTACCATGTCTTCTTTTTTAAAAAAATTAAAAAAAATTAAAAAAATTAATAAAAAATATTAATTTTTATAATGAAAATGATAAATTATTAAAGTAATCAAAAATTATTCTCCTATCTATGAAAAAATATATAAAAAACTGAGCAAGCATCCATTTCAATTACAAGTCTTTAACCACACGAAAAAGATTTTCATTTAAAATTAGATATGCAACCATTATTTGCATGTAATATATTAAATAAAATACAAAGTTAACTTCAAGAGAGTTTATAAACCTGAATATTTTTTTCAAAAGTTTTGAATAAATGAATATTACTTTGAACATCGATTATCAGTTAAATCAAGGGTATGAAACAATAAGATGAACAATTGGTACTTTTTTTGTTTTCTTCAACCATTTAATTTGAAAAACTTGATTTCTGCTTAATAATATTCATGTTTTCAGCAAAATTGCTTATTTCAGAGTAAAGCATCCTATGATTTTGATGATAATTAACATTTGGCAATTTAAAGAAAACAAAAGGAGTCTTATAATAATTTTTTATTAGACATTCATTAGATTACAAATTATTCACTTAATGAATAATATTTCTGTAGTGTATTTTTTACTAGACCATTTTCAACCAAGGTAGTGGTGAGGTGAAAATTACACTACAAAAATATTATTCATTAAGTAAATCACTCTAATCTAAAAAGAGTATTATGTTATTAAAAAGTCAAACCTATTGTTTTATTGCTGGATTTTACATAGAATAATGTCAATCCTCTTTTCTTTCCTTTTAACTGTTTTAGGCAGCCTTCATCACAATAAAAAAGTACCTCTAAATCAGATAACAATTTGCTGACATTATAGAGTTGATAAAAAACTAACTCTTAATTTTCTTCTCAATTCCTAAAAAATTGCTCATTCTGAAAAAAATAATTCAATTAGACCAATTATGGTCATTGAATAATAGAAAATATCCAATAACAATTACATTAAAAGGACATTATTTTTTATTACATTTACAGCAGTATTTGAAATACAGGCACTCCTGGAGCCAAATTGTAAATATAGGGGATTTGAACTCAGACTTTCAAGCACCTTTCAACTATCCACACTATCTCATATTATTGCTACATATGATCACACATGTAGAAAAGAATAATCACCAAAATACATATTTCATGCTGATCCAGCCCTTATCAGTTGGTCCAGATTATCATCTCTCACACACATATATAATCAGTCCTCAGTTTCTATTAAGATAGCAAATCTTCATACTTTAAGGCAGTGGTCTTCAACCTTTTCACACCTGCAGCCTGGCAAAAATGAGGATAAGATTTCGTGGACCAGCAGAAGTTTACAGATAACTTTTCTTAAAGATGTAACCTGCTTAGCCTTAGATAAGCATAATTGTTATAACTGACCAAAACAGCACACTAGTTATTGTGTATTGTAATGGTGTTGCTTACCTTCACATGCTGAACACAGAAAACAGTACAATAACAATCATTCTCATTAATTTGCTTGCATTTCTATGTTTATTATTTCATTGTTAAAACCTTCAAGAATAAAATATTATTCATCTGAATGTTGGGAAATATCATAGCTAGTGTAATTACATGGCAATGATTATGATAAATGTAAGATCTGTATTTAATGTTAAATATACAAGATGGTTATATATATATGGAGATTGTCTTTTGATAGTAGTAAGGGCAAAATAGAAATCGCGTAATTAATCACCGCACAGTCAAAAAAAAATTCGCCGTATTTTAAATCTGAAAAAATAAAACAAAATGTGTAAAAGTCTGAAGTTTTGATGTTATTGTAATATTTTTTTGTGCTGGTGTGTTGAAAAGATCAAAAAATGTAATTAATAGGAAAAGTTTTTTTAAAAAAAAAAAGGTAAAATAGACATCGTGTCATAGAAATAAAGCCAAAAAAAATCGCAAAGTTATTTTTTGTTTGTTTTTATTTTTAAAAAAAGGTTAACAGAAATTGGTTTTAAAAATAAGTTTTAGTATATTAGCAGTATACAAATAAAACCAAAAAATATTGCCTTATAGGCCAAAAAAAAAAGTGGGCGTATTTTTAAACAAAAAAAGAAAATGAAACTTGAAAATGTCAAAAGTTTTGATCTTGTTTTAACACATAAACAATGCCGACAAGTGGCTGTGATTGGCTATCAAAAGACAATTGGAGTTTGTATAATAAAAAACTTTTTTTTTAATTTTTAATTTTTTTAGAAAAATAATAAAAAATTTAATTCTACCCCTCCATAAACATCTGTGATAAATAGAAAAACAAATTAATTTATGTATGATTGATTAGATTTCGTTTTTGTTCTGCTTCTTTTTTTTTTTAACAGGGTAAAAATGCGATGAAAAAATAAATAAAAACTGTTTATATTAATTAAAAGTTTAAAATCTTATTATTTTGTTATTACTAACTTTCTTGCCAGTGTAACGAGCACAGACGTTCGTTACATTGTTTTTTTATATATATATATATTATTAAACAAGTTAAAATAAAAAGTTCGCATTTAAAAACTTTCTTTAAAAATTGAAATTAAAATATCGTCTTAAACTCTTATATATTAAGTCGCACAGATAATGAAAAATTATTAAAATAAAATTTTTATTAAAGAAAAAGGTATTTTTAAAACTAAATTTTAAAAAAGATTTGGAGATAAAATTATATCTTTAAATTTGTCTTGAAATATATTTTTGATTTGGAAAACAGGGTAATTAATTAGAAATGGAAATGATTGTTAATTAGTTAAATTAAAACCAGCCTTGAGCATTTAAATGTAATAACCTCAGTCAGATAGAAAAAAAAAAAAAAACAATAGAAACTGATTAGCCAATGAAAGAAATCCATTTGGGAAATCGGACCTCAGCGAAAGAATCATCACTCCATGACGCAATGTTAATTCAATCCTTGACATTAATATAAAAAGGACAGGTTTTGGAAAGCTTGGTAGTTCAGTGAATGAGGAGTAATTGATTATTGACGATGTAACAGCTAGGTGTTAGTGCTGGGGGGGATTGAAAAAGACGCACAGTTTCAATCCTTTCAGTTCTGTAAGAAAGGAAGAAAAATGGGCCATCGTTTCTTCATTGAGGACCAATTAAAAAAAAAAAATAAAAATCTCCAAAGGATAAATAAATCGATCAACCGGATACAAATCTTCGGACGACGTGGGAATTCATGTGCAAACGGCAAGGAATATACGAAGATGAACTATTTCAATAACCGTAAGACTTTAAAATTTATGAACAGTAAATTAAAAACTTTCCAGATTTAAATGATTTCAATATTATTCTATCTGACCAACATTATTTATTAATTAGTTATAATTTTATTTAATGTATTTATTTTGTAAAATCATTTCCATTTATTTATTTTTTGTTCTTTAAGTTTTATTATGATTTCTGTTTTCCGTTAAATAAATTATAAAAAAAATGTTAAACTTAAGTCGGGCGTGAATGGCTGTATCGATTTGTAAAGATATATTAAGGGAGGGTAATCTTGGGTTGTTCATTTCGTAGTTGAATTGGTTCAATGGATTGGATATATTTATGTAATTAGTAGGTGTAATATGAGATCCGCTACGGGCAGGATTATAGATATACGCCACACACCCTCTGTTTGCCTATGGATGGGTTTGTAAGTCGGCAGAATACCGCAGCCCATTCCTATGGAGTTTTTAGTTTATTGATCTACTTGCCCACAGATGTCACATCCCTGTGGGTGGAGAGTCAATGTCGTTTCTATTTCTACATATTGTTCAGATGTACATTCCTGACAATATAGTTGTGTTGTCGTATCATGCTACATTGAATACATGAATGTATCAGATGGATTGGCGCCAGTTGATTGCGAAATGTGTTGCCTAAGGTTAAGTAGGGATAGAATATTTTATTTTCGAATGCAAATCTATGTAGTCGATTCAGGCTCGATTCTAAATAAAACTATTAAATTTAAGTGGTTTATAGACGCTTGCATGGATTGTTTATCGGTTAACTATGTTTTGCGTTTCATATTTGATCAAAATATATAGACATTCGATAAATAATGATACCTTACGGTGAGTATCTAAAAATGTATTTATTCGGATGTCTTTTAAGTTATTGGTGACGATGCAAGTATCTTACGATGAATACTGGAGGGTTTCTTATAATTCCCTATGCAATTGTCAGTAATCAATAATTTTGTATTTTGATCGTTTATGTTTATTTTGAAATGTTTTTGACCGTTGAAATCTATGTAACCGATCTATAGCAACATATTAAACAGGTTTATAAGCCCATCTGTGCGAACTTGATTAAAAATGTAAATTTATAATATAATAGTAACTCAATGTAAATTAAAGTAAAATCAAAGTTAAAAATAATGTTAAATGTTTAAATGTAAATCACTAAAATAATTTTAAACCTTATATATATGTGCATAAATAAATCTGTTTGTATGATAATTACTGGCAGTGGCTTACTTTATTCTTTTATATACTAGTAAATGATATTATTAAATCTCTGCTATTCCACTGAGCTAGTGACAATGGGCTAACGATCTAAATATGTAAATAAAGTGGAATCCTAACAGCGTGTATCTGCCTACTTTATAAATTTTTCTAGGCGCAAATGCCTAGATGGCGCCCTTTGGTAGTGCGGTGCGGTGCGATGCGATCTCCCACTTCGTTTGGATCGTTATAATTGGCGTCCCAAGTGTGGCCTTACCTCAGAGATTGACCCTGATAAGGGGAATTAATGCTGAAATTTCCGATCTTTAATAAACCACAAATACCCTGAGCAAATTTTATCAAAATGAATGTTTTATCTGCTTACATAAGTCGGATATTTTTAAATTTTATAAAAGCACTGCCAGCAAGAAATTGCGTATATATATTAAATAAAAGAAAGATATAAAAAATTTTAAAACTAATTTTTGTTAAAAAAAAAAAAAGTCAAAAGGTTGCAATAAATATGTTTTTTGTTGTTGTTGATATATATTACGCTTTAACGTGTATAGGCGCACAGCCCCGTAAGTTTATGATCGAAATGTGGTGCCTTACGATGAGTACCTTTGGGAATTACTTCAGTGTAACCCTATTTAAGCATTTTAATCAGTCATAAATAAGTTGGTGGTATTTATAATTGTGCTGCAAATATACACGTATAAATCCATTATCTTGGAACATATTTATCTCAATGCAACCTTCCTAAATAAGTTAAATAATTTGTTTGTCATGCCGTAAGTAGAAATCAAATGGATAAAATAAAATAGAATTCTCGGGGGGAGGGGTGTTAACGTAAATGGTCCTTAGGTAGGTGATGGTCAACATTTTCTTTTTCTTTTTGTATATAGTTTTTTGTAAAATTAGTAACTGAATGTTTGTAAATTTTGTTAATACCGTAATTACTAACCCTAAGTAAAATTTTTTTTTTTTTTTTTTGATCATTTTTTTTTTTAAGTAACTTTACTGATATGTAACGAGCACAGACGTTCGTTACATTGTTTTTATATATATATATATATTATTAAACAAGTTAAAATAAAAAGTTCGCATTTAAAAACTTTCTTTAAAAATTGAAATTAAAATATCGTCTTAAACTCTTATATATTAAGTCACACAGATAATGAAAAATTATTAAAATAAAATTTTTATTAAAGAAAAAGGTATTTTTAAAACTAAATTTTAAAAAAGATTTGGAGATAAAATTATATCTTTAAATTTGTCTTGAAATATATTTTTGATTTGGAAAACAGGGTAATTAATTAGAAATGGAAATGATTGTTAATTAGTTAAATTAAAACCAGCCTTGAGCATTTAAATGTAATAACCTCAGTCAGATAGAAAAAAAAAAACAATAGAAACTGATTAGCCAATGAAAGAAATCCATTTGGGAAATCGGACCTCAGCGAAAGAATCATCACTCCATGACGCAATGTTAATTCAATCCTTGACATTAATATAAAAAGGACAGGTTTTGGAAAGCTTGGTAGTTCAGTGAATGAGGAGTAATTGATTATTGACGATGTAACAGCTAGGTGTTAGTGCTGGGGGGATTGAAAAAGACGCACAGTTTCAATCCCTTCAGTTCTGTAAGAAAGGAAGAAAAATGGGCCATCGTTTCTTCATTGAGGACCAATTACACTAAAAAAAAATAAAAATCTCCAAAGGATAAATAAATCGATCAACCGGATACAAATCTTCGGACGACGTGGGAATTCACGTGCAAACGGCAAGGAATATACGAAGATGAACTATTTCAATAACCGTAAGACTTTAAAATTTATGAACAGTAAATTAAAAACTTTCCAGATTTAAATGATTTCAATATTATTCTATCTGACCAACATTATTTATTAATTAGTTATAATTTTATTTAATGTATTTATTTTGTAAAATCATTTCCATTTATTTATTTTTTGTTCTTTAAGTTTTATTATGATTTCTGTTTTCCGTTAAATAAATTATAAAAAAAATGTTAAACTTAAGTCGGGCGTGAATGGCTGTATCGATTTGTAAAGATATATTAAGGGAGGGTAATCTTGGGTTGTTCATTTCGTAGTTGAATTGGTTCAATGGATTGGATATATTTATGTAATTAGTAGGTGTAATATGAGATCCGCTACGGGCAGGATTATAGATATACGCCACACACCCTCTGTTTGCCTATGGATGGGTTTGTAAGTCGGCAGAATACCGCAGCCCATTCCTATGGGGTTTTTAGTTTATTGATCTACTTGCCCACAGATGTCACATCCCTGTGGGTGGAGAGTCAATGTCGTTTCTATTTCTACATATTGTTCAGATGTACATTCCTGACAATATAGTTGTGTTCTCGTATCATGCTACATTGAATACATGAATGTATCAGATGGATTGGCGCCAGTTGATTGCGAAATGTGTTGCCTAAGGTTAAGTAGGGATAGAATATTTTATTTTCGAATGCAAATCTATGTAGTCGATTCAGGCTCGATCCTAAATAAAACTATTAAATTTAAGTGGTTTATAGATGCTTGCATGGATTGTTTATCGGTTAACTATGTTTTGCGTTTCATATTTGATCAAAATATATAGACATTCGATAAATAATGATACCTTACGGTGAGTATCTAAAAATGTATTTATTCGGATGTCTTTTAAGTTATTGGTGACGATGCAAGTATCTTACGATGAATACTGGAGGGTTTCTTATAATTCCCTATGCAATTGTCAGTAATCAATAATTTTGTATTTTGATCGTTTATGTTTATTTTGAAATGTTTTTGACCGTTGAAATCTATGTAACCGATCTATAGCAACATATTAAACAGGTTTATAAGCCCATCTGTGCGAACTTGATTAAAAATGTAAATTTATAATATAATAGTAACTCAATGTAAATTAAAGTAAAATCAAAGTTAAAAATAATGTTAAATGTTTAAATGTAAATCACTAAAATAATTTTAAACCTTATATATATGTGCATAAATAAATCTGTTTGTATGATAATTACTGGCAGTGGCTTACTTTATTCTTTTATATACTAGTAAATGATATTATTAAATCTCTGCTATTCCACTGAGCTAGTGACAATGGGCTAACGATCTAAATATGTAAATAAAGTGGAATCCTAACAGCGCGTATCTGCCTACTTTATAAATTTTTCTAGGCGCAAATGCCTAGATGGCGCCCTTTGGTAGTGCGGTGCGGTGCGATGCGATCTCCCACGTTGGGCGCCATTTATGTACCGGGTCGAACCGCTGAAACCACCTACTTATACGTATATATAAGTTTTGGCCGGTTTCAAACTCCTTCACAATACATTTATAATATTATAAAGGTTAGGTGAACAAACCGGCACGTTCGAGCAAAATGGGAGATCTTATTAATAGCTTTAACTATCAACAATGGCCCATCTCGGCTGCTAGATTCAAACCCCTACCATCCAATTACTTTATTTGTTTCGGGGTAAACCCCGGGGTGCCAGCTAGTCTGAAGACTAACATATTCGGGTAGTAGGCTCATAATCCAGCGCTCGAAACAATTCCCTTAACCAGCCCAGTCTAATTTTAATCAATGATATTTATTGCTAATAAGATATTTGAATAAAAAAGAATTGACCGACAGATCAAATTTAAATTTAAAAATAATTTATTTCAATCAACATCAATTAAGTTTAAATATAATTTACTAACCAACATCAACGCATTCTAAACATTTTATAAATCCAAATTTCACACACGCACATTTTAAATTTACATATGATAGGATATTTCATGAACAAAACAACATAATCTTAGACATTTAAATTAACTCTCATTCGCAAAAAATAATAATAAAGCATTAATGACATTTGAGACTCTCGCACACACATCAATAGTTCCTTTTATGTATGATAGAGTTCATATAATGTTAATCTTCAATATTTACGGATTACAGTGGTGACTCCTACTGGTAAATAATAATAATAAAACAGATACCTAGGATTTTTTTTTCTTGTCGGTGGCTACTTCTGCTGCTTCTAATGGATTGTATCTAACCGGTTAGATTTTGTTTATGGAAGAGAATTTATGGTAATCCGTTGGTTTCTTCTTGGAGACAGCTGCACGTTTTGACGGAGGGTTTCTGTGATGTTATCCAGACATTATTTCTCAGGCAGGTTTTGATGATCTTATTGGACTAAAAAGGCTGGAGCGCAAGCGTATATTTCCAAAAGCTTTTCAGCACTGCATTTCTGTAAACTGACACAGTAAAACTAGACTGAATTTCAAACTCCAACTGAATGTCTGATAAAACAAAAAAAAGTCTATTTATACCTGCGACGTGTTTTTGTTTTAATATCCTCCGGCAATACGTGTTGTCGAAATTCCTTTAGATTAATTATTATGACAACGTGTTTTTCGATTGAATATTTTATTAGTAGTAGCTATTTTAAAATGTGTTGTTTTCATATCTTTAATTAGCAGTCCACCACTGTGTTTCTTTTGAAATACATTTCATTTCTTTATTCATTTTTCTTTTTTTTATATTATTCTTACATGCATACTTTTGTTTACATTCGCACGCACTAATATAATCTATTACAATAAACTGGAATGAAAAGAGATTTTTTTTTTTTTTTTTTTTTTTTTATATCTTAATAATTTTAACTTTTTACGAAACTCTTAGTTTGTTTTTTTTTTTTTTTTTATAGGAAAACTCCCTCTCCCCTCTTTAAAGTAATTAATTGTAACTTTCAAATTCTTTTTTCCGAAAGATTTTGATAATAATTTTTATCCAAAATTATTTTATATACATGTGCCAATTTGGCATTGGCACACCAGTCTAGCGCGGCCTGGCAGAAAACTTCTGCAGCCTGGTGCCAGTCCAAGGGACAGGCTTTAATCTACTCCAACTGCCAAATCATCAGCCCTCCATATTTATATTTACAGCAGTATATCTAGTACTATTTCTAAAACTAAATGGAGACTTTAAGTGTGATACAATAATGCACATTGGATTAAACTTCATAATATAAAAATACTAATTATCATGTTTAAATGCTTAAGATCTTGGCATATAATGTACAAAAAAAATGTTCTGGAATTTAATGTTAAAAATTAAAACTAATATGAAAAATAAAGCATTAATTTGCTGATCAAAGTAGATAACATTTGATTGTGTTTCACAGACAACTACAAATAACTCTTCAATAAACCAGATCAAATAAAATAAATAATAAAAAAATAACTCTATTTGGGATGACAATGCTGAAGACGATGAACCAATAAAAATCTTTTAAAATAATTTAGTGAGACACTGAAATCAGATAGTAAACAAATAAGCAACACAAAGTATAGTATACTAACAAAAATGTAAGGTTCAAGTAAAAAATATTAAACAAATAATTATAATTACTCCAATAGTCTATGTCAGCTATACTTTCAACCTTTTTCTTTTCTGGGCCACATATATTTGTGTGCTACATCAAGCGGGCTGCAACATGCTACATAAGTGATTGGCAACCAGTTGGTATCACACAAAAAATGTCTGACTTCTCAATTCATGCATGCCATAGGTTGTAGATCACTTTACTATATCTAACATATTAATAAAATGCAAACACTTTTTATTTGATATAAATATTTATTTAAATATCAATGTGATTTTTGATATTGAGATAAACTTTCAACAATTTTAGATAAATCTTGTTTATAAGTGCTATATGCTACTCTTAATATATCATCAAGCTGTGAATCAATAAGTTTGTTTCTATATACATTCTTCACATATTTCTTTTTGAATAAGATGATTCACAAAGATATATTGATGCAGACAACATGAGCAACATTTGGGCACAATTTTTGACAGTTTTATATTTTTCAGGCACTAATTTTTAAAATTCCATATATTCTTTTTCCTTTTTTTTTCTTTAAAAATGGCTTCCAAATTTGTATCATTTTAAAATTCAACAAATTTGTCAAAGAGCTTAACGTAATCATGTCCATATGCAGCTTATTGTGTAATAGTTGCTATTTCTAAGTGCCAGGGATTTTCTATAAGTAAGAGACAATTCTTAATATTTCTTAAATCTTGAAATCTACTTTTAAATTATCTCAATAATGTAGCAAAATAATTTCAAATAATTATATAGGTTTCTGAAGAAATGTCAATACCATCTTGCTTAGATTTATCAATGCTGGAAAATAATGTAGTATTTGTTTTTTTATATCTTGATAAAAAAAATTTAGTTTTTCTTCAAATGCAAATACTTTATACTTTATTTGCCATTTGTGAAATAATTTTATTTTCGTCTTGCAAACTAATATTAAGATCACAAGGGTTTTTTTTTTTGTGATGTCACATAAAAAAGCTAACAGATACCACCATCCATCACTATCAAGCTCATCATAAACTTGATTGTTTTCTTGTAAAAATGAAATAATTTTATAACGTAATAAAAAAAAACATTCGAAAACTTTATCTCCAATTAGCCATTGCACCGATGTGTGCAAAAGTACATCACCATAATTACTATTTATTTCTTCCAAAAGTATTTGAAATTCTGTGTGGTTCACGAGTTCTCAGGCTCAAATATAATTCACAATGTTTATGACAGTTTTTATCACAGCATCTACTTATTTAATGAATAAATATGACCCCAAGTTTTCTAGGTGAATTAAACAACGAAATGATAAGATATTTGTTAGATTGTATTTATTTTTTAAGAGGAAAATAAATCCCTTTTTGGATCCAATTATTGAAGAAACCAATTTTTTTATTTCAATATTATTATTCTCCACAAAAGTACAAATATTATTGAGAAAATCACTACCTCTAGTTTGATCCTTCATAGGAAGAAATTTCAAAAAATCTTCATAAATTGAATTCTGTTCTGATGAAAGTAGCACATTATTATGTTGCTGAAATGTCAGTACTAGAATCAACAGTCAAACTAAAATATTTGTAGTTTTTCAAATTTTCTATCATAATATCAAAAATATATTTTGCAATGTCTTCAATATGTCTAATGCAAGTAGAATCTGATAGTTATAATTTTTTAATTTGTAATAATATTTGTCTTTTTGTTGTGTTTGGTCTGGATTACAGACGTAACCTACAGAAAATAATACTAACACCAGTATTACAATTAATATAATATTTATTATTCACAAATATATACAATAAACAATACAGTTATAATGTGAACTTTTGGATCCAGGTCTTGTGGTTCTACCACTTCAGCTACATACACCTGACAGCTTGCCTCGCAGTTAGGGATGATGACTCTTTCAGCTGTACAAGACAGCTTGCCTTGAGTCAACAGTAGTCTGAGCAGCATCTGGTATCTCTGTGGGCTTTTCTAGCTGCCTAGACAAATAGTGTATTGCTATTAGTAGGAATGATGACTGCTATTCAGGTTAGCAGGCCTTCCCTGGGAGAATGCGTACACTCTTTGTAGATCAAACAGATGTTCTCTCTCTTTTTGCCCAAAAGACTGACTATTTATAGCCAGACCCCTGATCTTACTGAAAACATTTGGATTCAGCGAGAATAGTTTCTTATTGGCCTTTACTAATCATTGGCTATGTGTTTAGCTGTACATCAGCTTATTGGCCTGTGGCAAAACAATGCTTAATACGATCAGATAAGAAGGAATCTGGAATAGTCCACTTCTGAGAGAAGGGAGAACTATAACACTTTTATTATTAAATTTATGAAATAATATATTTATGAAACATTCTTTCACAACTTCAGCATCTGTAAATGGTTTCATATTTTTGCCAAATATATAACAAATTTCTATATGATGCTCATGTCACTATTGCTTCTTATGAGATTGCCACTGATATAACATTTTGTTATTGTTGCAATAATTTCTTGAAGAAAGCTAATTTTTCATTTCTTATTAAAGATCCATGAGCAAAAAGGTCATTAAACAATTTATGTTTCATGGAATAATGATGATCAATGTTATATTTTTTTAATGTGATATTTTCTTAACAAATCAAATGCATTGCTGAACCTTTCTTATTTAATACAACAAAATATTATTCTTCCAGTTGTCTTGAAATATTCTATTTTCATATGATAATTTTCATTTGTTGCTTGAAGACATCATTATGGTGTTTAAATTATAGTTTGATATAAAATATTATGTGTCTGGCAGGTTTTTCAGATCTGTGAAGTTTTAAAAAATGACAGATAATATTATTAGTGCATCAATAAAATAAGTCAATCGCATGTGATTTTTCATTAATTAAAAAGAGTGTTGTCGCATCTGTTAACCATCAGTCTATTGCTGGGCCACATTTAAAAGTTGTGAGCCACAGGTTGAGTATGGCTGGCATATGTGATTGCTAACTGCTTCTCTATAAAAATTTCTAAAATCCAGTTCATTTGCATAAAGATTTCATTATTATAATAGCCTTCATTGGCAATTTGGTTTGAAAATAAAATGGATACTCTTCCAGATTAATAGTAATCATAATTTTTTTCTTTTCAAAGTTAAACAAATTTGTAAAAAAAAAAAAATAGCCTTATTCAATAATCATCAACATTTTCACCCAGTGTCAATGCATTTCAGAATAGTTTCTTCAAGTTTATGCTGAATGGTTTCTTCAAATTTAATCTGGTTTCTCCAATTCCAAGCTTCTCTTCACCACATTATTCCTGCAATCTTTTTTTATTTGATCTAGTTCTTTCTAGATCTTTTGCAATTGTCTTGGAATACAGTTTAATGCTTTGATCATCCATCTACAATTATCTTTCACATTAGCAATATATTACAACACAATTTCATTCCAACTTCTTATTTCAATGATGTTGGTGGAATCAATTATTACAATGTTATTAAATATTTGTTTTACAAATAAAGTAGGAACATTTTTAACTTTTCTTATTGTTATTGTAATTTATGGCTTCATTTACATATTACTTATTATTATTTTTTATCTTGCCAAATAATTTTATTATATTCATGAGTCATAAATTTAGTTTCATCTTTTTATACAAGTTTCCAAAAGAACAACTGCATATTTAATACTTTTTAACTTTTTTGTTACGTGGTCACATAAATTATAATGTTTCCTTCTAAACATTGCTGAACATTTCAATCTTCAACGAATTTATACTCTCTTCTTATGGCAAGAAAACCCAACAAAAATAAGTATATGTTACAATATATTTTATTTATGACTTCAAGCAGTATTTTTGCCCATGTGAGAATACATTTATAATTCAATATTTTTGACATTTCGTTATGCATCCTTTCTAAGTGAAATTATAATGGTTAGAATAAGGAATATAACTAACAATTATGTTGTCTGATTCATTTAAGTTGATAATATCTTTATATCATTTGGACCCATTACTTTTAATACAACAAATGAAATACATCCCCATTTTGTATTTTCCTTTTTTAATTTTATACATTAGCCTAAATAATCAAACCTCACATAATCACAAGACACCAAAAAGTATGGATGCTGAACTGAGTTCAGATTGATATGACTATACAAGCTAATGAGCTTAACTTGAAAACATATATTATGTTTTTATTTTGGACTTAAAGCATTATAGTTAGCTAAAAAAGTAAAAGGTGACTACTGGTTGTTGCATTAGATCCTAAGATCTAGGTGCACAGCTCTCAGATCCAAGGCTCCTCACTGATGAAGACCAAAAGCTAGAAACTAGACTGAGGATATTGGATGAGTAGGCATTAGATAGGGATTTTAAGTACAAACCTTCCTGCATCCACTGATTACTCTGGCAGTGCACTGAGTGGTGCTACTGTATGGAAAGTTTTTCCTGTGTATAAACAGCTTGTGTAAGCATAAAGAATGGTGATCATGTGATGTTTGATGGTTGAATACCAATCTTGCCTGATAGGATTATGGTTACTGTGGTTATTAAAGAACCAAAGACACCAAAAAAATATGAATGCTGAACTATGTTCAGATCTACATGACTATACAAGCTAATGAGCTTAGCTTGAAAACATTATTGTGTTTTCATTTTGGACTCAAAGCTTTATAGTTAGCTAAAAAAGTAAAAGGTGGTTGCTGAAGGGTTACATTAGATCCTAAAATCTAGGTGCAGTTCTCTCAGATACAAGGCTCCTCACTGATAAAAGCCAAAAGCTAGAAACTAATCTGAGAATATTGGAAGAATAGGCACTAGATAGAGATTTTATGCACAAACCTCCCTGCATCCATTGATTACTCTGGCTTATACTGAGTGAAACTACTATATGGAGAGTTTTTGTCTGCATGATTATCCTAAATACTTCTACTACTACTACTAATTTTTGTGTTAATAGCTAAATTTCTTTAATGTCTGTAGATGTTTTGTTCAAATAACTTTATTTATATTATATACCCCTTGCATGGTTTGGCATGGATCAAGGTCTATAGATCCTGGCTTTACCCTCTATTACTTTGGGTACTTAGACATTGTATAAGCTTCAAAGCAATAAATCATTCAATTAGCACAGGTTCAGAGTGGCAAACTCTGTTGTCATGACCGTGATTCAGCTCTTTCACTGCCAGAACTTGATCTATTTTTTGTTGCATGGTATTTGATGCAATGTAAAGTTATGAATGCTGGAGCTCAAAGTCCTTGGAGTGTGGTTCCAATTTGCCACTAGGGTCTGAAAAATTCCAATTTTTATTCAATGGTTAACTCTTAGATAAATGCTGGCTTTGGGTTGGTATTTTTATATCTAGGGTCTGAAACTATTATCCTAGCACCTTTCTTGAGAGTGCCAAAGCACCGAAACCATTTGTCAGGGGGTTTGGTTTCTGATAGAACTTATGAACTCCTGAGCACTGAATCACTTGATAATTCTATCATTTATTTAAAAAAATAGCTATGAGTTTAAATTGAATAAAATAAACATAATTGAAAGTCTTGTCACTTGAGGTATCTTATGACATTTGGGCATTGGAATTGATAGATTCAGCTGCAGTTCATAGATTTTTAACTCTCAAGTTCATTACTATATTACTGCAGTAAATCACACAGGGCTTAAAATTAGTTGTAATATTATAAATATCAAGGACTTTCTTTTATCACTGAGCCTTTTTGATTTTTTATAAATTGTTGTGAATATCAACACCTTCAGTTCCTGTATTAACTGTTAAGCAATAACTTATAATTATATTGTTGTTTATGTTAAAGTATGTTCTTGTATCTCAGAACCTGATCAAAAGTCAGAGGTTGCTTACGTTTTATTCCAAATTTATCATCAAGCCTTGAACAACGGTAAAAAGTTCCTGTGATAATTCTTAGAAATATAAAGTTAAAAAAAAAAATCCCTCAATTTAGTCGAACTAATGAATCCATTGTGTTCCACCACTTGGGTGCTTAATAAGTATATAGATAACAATATATTGGGGACAAATGATGTTGTAAATAAGTGCGCTAAAAAACACTAGGATATTTTGATGATATGATTATGAATTTGAAGATAATAAATGAACTGATAAGGTTGGTGTATTTAGTAAGATTTAATACTGAAGTAAATTTAAGTGTCTGTGGAATTAATTTGAGGCTGAACTATTTGTATGAGAATAATAATGTTATTACTATTTATTATTATTATTATTAATATTACTGTTATCATTATTTAGAAATGTGAAGTGTGTTCATTAGAAGTACAGATTTATTTAAAAATGAATGTTTCATTTATTAGAGAGAAAGAATAAATATTAGATGAATTAATTTGTAATAAATTTTATTATTTTTTAAGTGAAAGAAGAGGTGGGAGAAATAATAAAAAAGATTAAACAAAAGTTATTGACATTATCAAAAGAATCAAAAGACTGAAATAGAGTAAACTGGATATATCACTAAAAGAGATGACTTCATATGTATAAATAAAAATAAGATGTAATGTTTATAATTTAAAATATGAATAAAAGATAACATGAGTGTTAAATGAGGAAAAGTGCAAGAAGTAATTTTTTTAGAGGGGATAATAAAATATTTAAATTAGTTGAGAATTCATTGCAATAATACATTTCTTCAGAAATATGAAATAGAATTCATGTGATGAGAAGTGGTATAGGAGTTATTGTTATGGAGAACATCCTAAAAAGAAGTTATAAAAGATATAGGATTATATTGAAATTAAGTAAAGAGAAATGGATGTAAGCTATACTATATTTAACTGCTAAAAGTTGAGAGGATGTGAAAGAATGGAATGAGAACTACTTGGGAATATATATCAAGAAAGAATACTTATAAAATATTGACTGAAGGTATATTGTTAAAAAACATGTGTGAGAAAAATAGATTGAAAATTATAGCTGAGGCTGAATCTGACGTATACTGACAGTTATTAGAAAGAAAATGTTTAATAATGAAGAAAAAGGATTAAAGTAAGGAAGATAATTTTATGTTAATAGAATTAGCAATATATATAAAAGGCTGAGTAATAAAATGTTTATTAATTATTTTGATACAATGAAAAGTTAATGAATATAATAAAAAGATTGGCAAAATGAGTATTATTTTAAAACCAAGAAAATTAATATAAAAAAGTGAAAGTGAAAAATTTTAGAAGGATAAAATGAAGAATAAATGCATGCATGGATTTTAAGAAGGCACAATTAAAAGAAGGGAAGTTTAGATAGAGTAGCTACTTTAGAAACAACAATTAGAATAGAAGGAAGATGGGAATGACATAAACTCAGTAAGAAGTGAATGGTGAAATTAACATATAAAAAAGTAGGGATTGTGGAAAAAATTTGAAAATATATGAAAAATAAAATTAAGAAAGAAAAATGTAGATGAAACCAAAGTATGTTTATAGAGAAGAACTTAAAAAAAATATTTAATAAATTTATAATAAAAACTTGAATAAAAGAAAGTTGATAATGAATATGGTTCATTGGAGAGATTAATTTATGAAGAAAGAGATAGAAATACAGATGAAGAATTGAATTAAAAAATAAACAGATGGGAAAAAATTAAGAGAATTAGATGAAACAACTGCATTAGATAGATATGGTAAGTTATACAAGATGTGGTTAAGAAATAAAATTCTAGTTAATAATAAGATTCCAGATAAGTAGAAGAGTATATAAAATAGAATATTATATAATGAAAAGTAAAAAAAAAGTTTAAGTTGTTAATTAGTTATGAACCAATAGCAATAATTTCTCCAGTTTATAAATTACATATATAAATGTGAAAGGTGTTTTGTTTGTTGATTTATTTGTTTGTGCCTATGAATTAATCTTGAAGAATCTAGCATGATTTTCCATTATTTTGCTTTATTTAGTAATTTTACTATATACAATTTTTTTTATTGTTTTTAAAAATTGTAATTTCCAATATAAAAATGCATGAAAAATCTACATTGTAAATTTTTTTAATAATATCATAAAAAAAAAAGATGGCAGCACTGATTAAAAGATTTACAGAGTTAGAAATTTTTTTAAATGAATGTAGTTTCTGGTAGAATACTTTATTTTAGTTACCATGAAAAATTTTATAAACTTTTAGGACATTAGTTTGAATACTTATTTAATATGGATATTAAAGTAAAATTTAAAATGCCACAAATACAACAAGAGAAATATTACTAAATTTGATAAACTTCTTACCATTTCTCTTTAAGCATCTTTTTTCACTACGATAAAGTAAGTTTTAAATATGTTTTCATACTAAACTTAATGTAATTGTAAGGACTTGAGTATATATATATATATATATATATTGCATAATACTATAATAACAATTAAAAATAAAATAGAAATTCATATAATACCACAATATTAACCAAGACAAAATTTTACTAAAATTCCTCCACAACTATAATTTCATCTACTAATAAATAGACCTTCTCAAATGAGAAGATCTATTTGTTAATAGATGAAACCAGTGTTGTGGAAGAATTTTTGTAATTTTTTTTTGTTTTGGCTAATTGAAAGAAAGTAAAAATAAACACAAACAAAAAAATTTAATAGATATTTTAATAGTTAAGAATTAAATAATTTTGAATTTAAAATTATTTTATTATAAAATTAAACATTTAAAAAGATCTAATTAATATTTTATTAATTCTGATTTAGAAATTAAAACAAGCATGTTTTAATGTTACAATAGATATACAAGTAATTATAAAATTCCATTATCTAGCATTTTTTAATTGCTGCTTGTATAATATATTTTGATAAAATTCCACAAAGTTGTGTTTCAAATGATTAAAGTAAATTGAAAAAGAGTCTTTTTTTTCAATCAAGATAGGAAAAACTTATTTTTTATTAGTACACCTGAGTCTTTTTTTACGTGGACTTATTTAACACGATTTTGAAGTTACGCGATTCGTGTTTCACCGGAAGTCAAACTCCGATATTGCACTATTACTTTAAATAATAAATTTCACGCAGTTACATTATATTGAAAGTAATAGCACATTATTGGAATTTGACTTTCAACTTAGTAATTTCAATATTTTCAGTGCTTTATAATAGTAAGATTTTATGCAATAATGAAATTAAAATCATGATTTCCACATTTTATGTATACACACATTAAATTTTACAAGATTATAATGTAAATTTGTTCAAACATTGTGTGTGTTAATTTTGCATTTTAAATCACATTCTGTTCTTGCTTTTTAAAAAAAGAACATAATCAATTATTAATCATTTAGTGTCCACAAGTTTATTTTTAAAAGGTCAGTAATAGCAGTGGGCACAATTAAATTTGACAATTAAAAACTAAAATCTGATTTTTAATTGTAATTAACAATTTAAAAATTACACAGCAACTTGAAATAATCTGATGTGAAATTTTATTTTTAAACGGAATTGAAAATTAAAGACAAAAATAAGAATTTAATTTTTAGTTGTTAGTTTTAATTAAATTTTTCCCAGCAGTGGTGAATAAATGTCTTTTTATTATCATAAGTCTAAGTTCATAAACAATTAATAAAATCATCATCTCAAAGATTAATTACTAATTACGTTGTCAACAGAAAAACATTAACACAACATGAGAGTGCAAATGAACATGTGTTTCGGCAAATAGCGATAATAATTAAAGTGTGTATAAAAATGTAAATTATCGTACTGTAAATTATGCATAAAAATATATTATTTTGAATAAAATTAAATATTATAGTTAAAAAAAGTTTGTCTTGTATCAATTTTTTTCAAATTTGAAATTTTTTATTAGTCATATTTTATTTCCTTATTTTTTTTTTGCGCGAATTTTAAAGTAATTTTACATTGGTGCTTTGCTTTTACATGAATTTTGAAAAATCACAGACTGCATCCCCACTTTTTCAATGTAAGTTACATCTATTTTTGCGCGATTTCATTTGCGCGTGTTTTCTGAGGAACCTATCTATCGCGTAAAACGAGACACAGGTGTATATTTTTTTATCCTGACTACAAAATATTGGAAAAAAGATAAGAGGGACTTTTTATGAGTTTTACAGATTATAACAAAGTTGCCATGAAATTGTAACTGAAGGAAATAGATGCAAGTGCAAGTTCAACTGCTGCTATTAGTTCACTATGGCAGAGTTTGGATTCATATGGAATCAATACCCAGATTCTATGTATTCATAGCCCCTGTATGTGTATAGTGTATTAGACTAGTATAGAGACTGGAGGAACTCACTGAAGGTCAATAGTTTTATGTGGATTATACTTTCTGCTGAAGATGTGTCAATAAGCTAGTCCAGTATTTAGAAGGGACCAGCTTATCCAAGAAAGGCCTTCAGCTTGTTGATTAATTAATTTATGCATCTGCTGTTTTGTTTGATATGCAGAGGGACTTCAGATAGGGGTACAGTATCATACAATATATAAAATACAGTTAGGTAAGTTATTTTAAATGATTCCTTGAAAATGACATTTAAAATCTATAATTTAAAAGTAAAACAAGTAAATAATGTTTTGCTTAAATTAAAAAATCTAAAAAAAACATGATTGATTCTTAGACAGTTTTATTCTAAAAAGAGAAAGTAAATTCCAAAAAATCTTTTTAGATTAGAAAACAAAAAAACTTGTTGGAGATATTTTTAAGAGACTTTATAACTAATGAGGAGTATCTTGACAAAGATGTGATATTACTTTAAAAAAAAAGAAAAATTTTATGAAGAACTGTCAAAGAATTAATATTACTTTTTTAAAAAAGGAAAAGAAAAAACATTTTGGGTTGTCTTTTGATAGCTGGGTCATGGCCACTTGACAGCATTGTTTATGTGTTAAAACAATAAAATGTAATCTTACTAGGCCATGTATTTTTAAAATATGGTGACTTTTTTTTTGCATCCCTTTATTTTTGTCTACTCCATCTTTAATATTTTATTTTTAGGAGTTGTTTTTTTTGTTATTTGGCTATACAGTGATTTTTTTTGGGGGGAGGGTTAACTTTTATTTTTAAATCAATTTTTATTACCTTTTTTTAAAAAATAAAAACAAACAAAAAATAACTTCGGTCTCTAACTTTTACAAACTATTTTTCAATCCACACCCCACTCCCACCTTTTTAAAAATTAAAATAACATCAAAACTTTTGGATTTTTTTTATGTTTGGGTTTGTTTTTTGTTTTTTTTGGGTTTAAAAATATGGTCACTTGATTTTTGGGCCTCATAAAGGCATCTTTTTTGGCTTTATTTGTATACTACAACTTTTACTTTTTAAAAACCAATTTTTATTACCTTTTTTTAGAAATAAAAACAAACCAAAAATAACTTCTGTCTCTAACTTTTGTCTCAGTGAAGACAAAGCATTTATCAACCCACTCCCCCAACAAACATTAAAAGTAAGATAAAAACGTTTGAACTTTTTCAACTTTTGGGTTTTTTTTAAAAGAAAATGGTGACTGTACAACAATTTTTTTTGGCCTTTATTTCTATTATGTGATGTTTATTTTGTGATTTTGAAAACATGTCCTATTAATTAGATTTTTGATCCTTTAATAACACACCACCACAATAAAATTACAATAACATCAAAATTCAGATTTACACATGTTTCCTATACCTTTTTTAGATTTTAAATACAGCAACTTTTTTTTTTGGCTATATAGTGATTTGTATTATGTGATTTTTATTTTCCCTTTACTATTAATTACTGCTTTTTGGATCCTTTTATTTTTTCCTACTACATCTTTAATATTATATCATTAGGAAGTGAATACCTTTGTTTGCAGGAGCCTGACTGACATTGGTAAATAGCACAATTTGTGTACCATTTAATTTGTCTCATATAATTTATTGTGAAAGCATGAGTTTTCATGTGGTCATCTGAATCATGTTTGGCCCTACCTCTTTCCCAATGTTTTGCAAATTCCAACTTGTGTAGGAAGGGTGGGGACAGTGTGACAATTCTTAGTGAGTCAGATTGTGTGATTTTAGTGCAAATGAAATTGCTCTGCTATGGAGATATCAAAACTTGTGGCCACTTGAAATTCAACACTGTCAGACAATATATAGCAACCAGTGAAGTGTGCAAATTCACATAAAGTGTCGCGAAGTGCAAAACAGACCATAATGTTTCTCTGTGCAATACCATCAAGTGGCTCAAGCCAATGGCTAAGATAAACACAACTGTTTTCTTAGCTATAAATGTAGGTTGCAGAAATGACATTTTTATGTGTTTTAACACATAAACAATGATGTCAAGTGACCATGACCACCAATCAAAAGACAATACTTTTTTGTTTATCATTATATAATGAATGAATTAATTAATAACTGATTTATATTACTTTTTAAATATATCTACATGTATGTTGTCAATTTTCTGTATACTTTCAACATGGAATTAATTGTGAAAAAGTAATATTTTTTAATAATTTTATTATTTTAACAAATAGTCAGTGGGGGATTACATGTCTATGCTCACACCCATATATGTTAAATTAGTCATTATTTCTGTATCATTAAAATGTGATATTATTATTATTATTATTATTATTATTATTATTGTTTATTACTTTATTATTATTATTATTATTATTATTATTATTATTATTATTATTATTATTATTATTATTATTATTATTATTATTATTATTATTATTATTATTATTATTATTATATAACAATTCCCATATGCATATCTGTGTGCTTTTATATGTGATGTGTGTCAGTTGACACATATATGTGTTAAAATTAATCATATTTTTTATTATATGAGAATTCAAATATATTCATAAATTATTACACTGCATATCTGGGTGCTTTTGTATAAGTGTGTTTTATGTGAGCCCATTGAGGTATTTGTAAATTACAATGTGATAACTAATTGTATATTAATCAAAATCAGAATTTGTGGCATACTCAGCAGATCTTAGTTTATTTTAATTGCTATTAATAAATTGATATTTTATTGTTAAAAATATTTCAGTGAATTTATTTAATCCTAAAATATTATAAAATATTATATGTTGTATTATAGCTCTTGTTCATAATAACAGTTAAAGAGCTTTTGTCTCTGAGCTGGATTCAAGCTTACAATGGTCTAGTCTGTAAAAGGGATTTATATTTAGTGTTTATAGACATCCAGTTGATGATGATCCTGGATTGGTACAAAAGGGATATCTTTTAAAATACTTCAAGCACCAGCATTTAATTTAGTTTAGTATTTATTGGAGATTAAGCTTATAGTTTACTAGAACATTAACCTTTTAATAAAGGTCACTGGCTATAGTCAGTCATAGCTTCAAGTCACTCTAAAACTAGCAATTGTTACATTATCATAGTGAATTTACACTCATTTTAAAGCTTAAAAAGACCTTATGATGCTGCCCACTAGAATTATTTGACAAGTAAAAAATCAAATAATATTTAAATTCAAAGTTTTAACAATGGGAGAAGGTGGTCTTTCCTAGACACTAATTGGTTGTTGCTCATATTGAACAAATGAGAGCACTTGCCAAAAACTTTCACTACTCCAACTTCTTTGTTTTGATTTTGAAAATGAAAGTGAATGTTTAAGAGTATTTTTTAGTATTCTTTTTTATGTATTATAAATTATTTTTATAAATATGCTGAAAATAGAATTATTTTAGAAAAAATATGTAAGATTTTAGTAAAAAAACTATTTACTTTTACATGAACATAAATTGAGAATGAAAATCAATGATGTACGAAACATTTAATAGGTTATGAATGTTCTTTTTAGGTTCTCTGTTATAAAATATTTTTATAATTATAAATAGAAATTTATTTTTGAAAAATTTTATTTACTTTCATATTCTGGACAAATTATTAATTTGCATGTCAGACTGAAACTAAAATGAATATAATATTAAAAGATGAATATGTCTTTCAGCTGATTCTGTAATTGACCAATCAAAAGTTTAGAGTTTTATCTCACTCAACCAAGCAGAATTTTTAATGAGGAAAATGTTAATGGTATTAAATGCCCAGAGCATTGATGATGAACAGCATGTTTAATATCCCAGCATTATTCTTTTTATTGTTATATATTGTAATGGAGTAACACTTAAGTTGTTGTGCATCCAAATTGATGCTTGGCAAGGGCTAAATAATTTGCCATGTTTATAGTAGACCCCATTTCAAATCCAATCACAAGATTGACTATTGATTTATTTTTATTGTTGATTGCTCATGATGATAAATGATTATTGTTTTTTGTGTAATGTTGGAAATTGAACTTATAATTAGTTCTGTGCTGATATCTCATGTTCTTCATATTCATTTCTCATATTCATAATCATTCCTTTTATATTTAATATTTAAAATTTGTAGCAACTAGGTTTGATGATGATGAGTTCCACCACCCCCAGATTCACTCCTAGTGAGCCCTAACCATTACAAGGGGGGGGGGGGGGGGGTGATCTTACATGTTCATTATATT
>JAQFVV010008645.1:0-25856 GCA_028023455.1 Epiperipatus broadwayi | reverse complement strand
TGGAATTAAAAGATTATCTATGAGCTAGTGATAATGAGTTATGAAGATAAAATTAATTTATATGAAATTGAACTATCTGTAGTAATTTATATAAAGGTATATGCTATTTTGATTATATAATTATCTTTTCTATTTTAACTTTTGTTATATAAAGAACAAAGAATCAATATTTGTATTTCTCAAGTTAATGATTTCATTTCCAAGAAATATTAATCATCATATATTTTACGACTGCTGTTGCAATTTTTATTTTTATTTTGATCACTTACCTGAATATATGATTTTTAAAAATAATTCATCTTTTATTTTTACCAACATTTTAAGTTTTAAAAATAGTATGGTGGTAATATTGAAGAGTGAAATTAATAATTTGTCTATTGTAATTATTCATTTTGTTTGAAAAAAGAACTACTTATGTCCACTTAAAATAATTAGTCAATATTTATGTTAGAGAAGAGTGACAAAATAAAAGATAGATTAAAACAATGCTATGCCAATGTGTTTGTAAAAGAAATGAAAATGATTTGCAAGTACGATTATATGTTGACTGTCACCAAGGAAGCGTTCAACCAGACATTTACTGATGGGTTGTGTGGCAAATGTCTTCAATGAAAAGATTATATGATTTCTTAAAAACGTTGTATGGAATGTCAAAAGTCCAATATTGTGGAATAATGTGCCATTGCAAATTGAAAGGATATTGCTGAACTAGTTTTCTTTGATAAAAAACTTTGTAAACAATGTTTGTGAACAATTAAAATTGTGGAATAATGTGCCATTGCAAATTGAAAGGATATTGCTGAACTAGTTTTCTTTGATAAAAAACTTTGTAAACAATGTTTGTGAACAATTAAAGAAAATCCAAAATGAGTGTATATTTTCCAAGTCAATTTGTCACTAAGGAAGAAAAAGTCTTTGTTATATGAAACATTATAAAATATTTTATCCAATTCTCAATAATATTTAAAGAATCATTTTCATCTTACTTATAGGTATATCACATTTATTTGCTAAGGTCTATAATTTTTGTATTTTTGATTGTTAGCTAAATCAGCAATTATAGTAGTATTGGAATTCATTTATTGCAGTATTTCAAATATTAGAGAAGTGATGATTTAGGATTTGGACATATAGTTTTAACTATTTTAGTAAACTTTAGAAGAAAAAACAATTTTTTCCTTAGATAAGGAAATTTTTATTATTATTAATGTTTGCAAATGATGTGATTAAGAAATTTTCACTGAAATCTGAAATATTTATTACTGAAGTTTCTGGTCGTTGAACTTCATTTTTAAATGTTTCATTTCTATAATAAATAATTTCCAGCATTATCAATATCATACAGATCTCATTTGTCATTTGCTAAGATTTATTATTATTTAATATTTTAAATAATGTTTAAGTTCTATTATTTTCTGAATATTATTACTACATTTAATACTTTTAATTAAACTTAATTTCTTGCAGATAAATTTTGTAGTCGAATGGAAACTTATCTACAAACTGATGCCTCAGCTATGGTTTTTACAGAAGATTTAAAAAGTATGGTTTCTTTAGCTACTACTGATACGGAACTAGATGGTCCCTCATGAGTAAATCGAGCAGTTAGTTTTATGTATATATGTATAAATATATATATATATAAAATCATAAAAATTTATGGACATTTAAAATATACCTAATTTTATTTAAATGAAAAAAAATTTTTCAGTCTTTGCCATTTCTTTTTCATTCAACATGTTTCTTCTATAATTATATGTACATTTTGATAGATGTTCTGACAGCTGGAAAGCACTCAAATTATTGTGAAGAGTGAATATTAGAGTGAGAAAATGGCATATTGAAATTGTTTTTTTTTTCTATTTAAAAATAATATTACTTGAAGATTTGCATATTCAGTAATTTTACTTTCCAATTCCGACTGATCTTTTGTACTTAAATTTTTTTTCTTAGGTGAAATATAAAATTATTAATGCAGGTATGGTGAATAAATCACTAAATAAATTATAATGAAAAAAAAAAAGATATATAACTGAAATGGCAAACATGACTGAAGAATCCAGAAACACTGTAAATAATAATTACCATAAAATAGAACAGAAATACTAAATATTTAGAAAAATTGATATGATATATAATTAGATTTATTTTATTTCATCAGAAAAATTACCATGTTTTAACTAATCACTTGCTCAACCTTAATTGCTCAAAAGCTATAGCACATGTGAGTAATATTTTTTATATGAAACATCTAATTTAAAGATTTATGTTTTACAAAAAAATACTTACAGTTAGTCAATTTGCTTTATAACAATTAGATTTGAAATTTAAAAGGTCATTCCATAAATTAAAGTCTGCAAGCATGCTCACTACAGTATTAAATATAAAATGCACCTTAAATACTATTGTACTTAAATAGGGCTAAAACTTTAGTACATGCGCCTTAAGTGCTTAATTTATTACAAGAGAGACACCTCTACAAATCTGAGAGCATAAATTAGACTTTATAAAGATAAGAGCATTACACTCTTAATGATGTAAACCCTTAAGGGCGCATGTACTAAAGTTAAAGCCTTATTTAAGTATTACGTGCTGACATTGTGCTTAATAAGAATTAATATTTAATATAAATACATTATAATGGAATAATAAACAAGCATATTAGTTTTAAAACTTTTTTTTTGAAAAAAAAAAAACGTTATAAAAACACTTGATATTGATAATTTGTTTAGTATGTAATAAAATCTTTTGTTTGCTGCTTCTAAATATTCAATGAGCTTTCAATTTGTTAAAAAATAGAGATATTATTATTAAACAGTATATAATATTTTAATGAATAATTTTAAAATTAATAATTTCTGAAATTAGTTGATAATGGGAAAAGTAAAAAAATTGGAATATTCATATAATTAAAAAAAACAAGTTATGAAAATTTATTATAAAATCTTTTTAAATTCTAATCCACTTACATTTTCATTATAGTTATTAATAGTTGTAGAAGGATTGAATAAATAAAGCATTGTGATAGTAGTAGCTACAAAGCAATGCCTTATTGTTACAAATCATAATGTTCTATCTTCAATAATTTTTTTTCATTTCACAGCTGCTATGGAAAACTTTCCATTTCATTGATCATAATTCAAAGATAGGATATTCTTGATCTACTTCCTCTTTAATCTTTTGCATAAAATTTGCCTTCCGAAATATTTTGTGATAGTATATTGTAATATGCACTTTAAATGCATTTACATTAAAACTTTTTAAAATTAGACATGAAAAAAAAAAGTTTGCAAATAAATTTCTTTTATAAGAGAATTAAAAATTAGAAAATTAAAAATCATCTAAACCCTAATATAAAAATCGCACAGATGAAAAATTAATTAAAAATAAAACTTTATTAAGAAAAGAAAAAAAGTATTTTAACAAGCAAAGACTTAAAAAAGATTTAGAGATAAAAATCTTCGCAGTTGTAAAATCATTGATTAATTCTATTATTATAAAAATGGAAATGATTATTCAGAAGCAATAAAGTAAACTATTACATAATTGGGCTGTTCAAACTACATAAGCAAAGATAATATCAAGAGAAAAAAACAATGGGAACAGATGGCCAATAAAAAGAAATCACTCAGGAATCGGACCTCAGTGAAAGACTAAAAATCACCATTATGGTGACTTAATGTCCACTGAATCAAAAAGTTTGCAATAAAAGGAAAAGTTTAGAAATAATTTAATGAGTGAAGGAGAATTAATTAAGAGAAGACAGAGATGGGTTAAGTCATAGAGTTGGAGGTGAAGGGATTCGAAAGAGCCTTTCAATTCCTTCAGTTATTATACCAAAAAATGAAACATCTTGTTTTTCCCATATTGGGACTATAGGACATCTGGGCCTGGCAATAAAATACCACTACAATAAGGGACCAACAGCTAACTGCACACCGATTTCCTCATGACTTAGTGGGAATTAACACGTCAAATTACAAGCAATTAGAAACTTGGGACTTTTTCTAAAAACAGTAAAATCTATATAGTTAATGAACATTTTAAAAACAGTAAGAACTTTGATTCCAAAAACTTCTCAATATTTAAAAGGAAGTAAAATTTCCTATCTACTAAATTTTTTTATTAGTTATTTTATTAGAATGTATTATTTGTTTGTTAAATCATTTCCATTTAATTTTGCTTCTTTTAAGTTCTAATTATGATTTTTTTATTATTGTTGCTTAACTTGTACAATAATGTTAAATTTAGGTTGAGAATGCATAAGAGGGCTTGCATAGATTCGTTAACGTTTAATTATCTGTTTGTTTTCTTATTTAATTAAAATATATAGACATTCGGTAAAATAATGATACCTTACGTTGAGTATCTAAAATGTATTTATTCGGATGTCTCTTTTAGGGGTCATTGGTGTCAATTCAGCATCTTATGATGAGATGCCATTGGGTTTCTTGTAAATTTCCCTCTGCAATTCCATCGTGACTTTATATTTAGATCGTTTATGTTTCTTTTGAAATGTTTTTTTTAACTTAGTGGAATCTATCTGTCGGATCTATAGTCGTTATTATAAGTCAAATTGTGACAAAATGCACATAATGTGAACTTATATAAATGTTAAATTTATGAAGGTTTGAATGATTGCATAAATTTGCAAAGTTATGTTAGTTTAAGAGAGGGTAATCTTAGGTTATTTGTTTAGTAGTTAAATTGGGTCGATGGATATTGGTGTAATTAGTAGATGTAGTATGAGGATCTCCACGTGCAGGATACATTCATTAAACCTCACACCCCCTTTTTGCCTATGGAATGGGATGGTAAGAGGCAGGCTGATAGAACCTTCCTATGAGAGTTTTTTTGTTTATTGTTCTTCTGGCCAGACAGATGTAGCATTCCTGTCTGGACTAGAAGTCTTGTCTTCTAACCATGCTGTTCAGATCTTATACTTGACAGTATGCTTTTATCAACATGTCGTATTCATACCACAGTGAATGCATAAGCTATATCAGATGGATTGGCGTTGCTTCAGCTCCGAACCTTTGTCCTAAGGTTAAATCAGAGATGGAACTTTTTTTCAAATGCAATCTATGTAATTGATTCTTACTCGTTACACTCTAATAAAAATCATCTAGAGTCATCTATGAGAACTTAGCGAAAATAAGAAAGTTTAAACATAAATTTAATTCTAAAAGTCAAAGTTAAAATGTGAGTTAAATTTTAAAGGAAAGTTCTAATATTTTATAAAGGAGGAAAATTTTGAAGTAAAAGTAGTTCTAAATGCGATTCAAAATTTATATGTACATAAATAAATGTTTGTGTGTTATGGTTCACTAACAGTGGCTAACTTTTATGTTACTTTTAATATATTATTGAAAAATATTTCAAAAATTAATATTTTATAAATCTCTGTGTCCTGCACCTGTGCTAGTGGAAATGGGCTAACGGTGAGAATAAATATAGTGTAAAAGTTGGATCTTCAACAGCACGTATCTTCCTACTCTATAAATCTTCTAGGTTCCAAGTAAGCCTATTGGCGCTCTGTACTGTGAGATACGGTGGGAACTGCCTAGCTTTAATCATCTCAAGATCGTGATAATATAGAAGAAATTAAAGTTGGATACGCGATTTTTTTAAATATGAACATTGCGATTAAATAAAGATATTGATCATCATGAAAAAATATTATTGTAGTTTTTTAAATAATATTTGGGTACTTACATAAATTCCTTCATTCTCTGTCCAGAAGCTTGCTGGGCATTTTTTTGGTTAATTATTCATTTTTAGAGGTGTTGAAGTATTTGTTTTTTTCTCAAAATTATTTTATCAAACATGTGCTACTTGTTAAATTTAAAAAATATTAAGACATCAAATATAAATTTCATAATTTAATATTAAAAAATAATATTTTTTTTTTTTTATAAATATCATTCACAACATTCAATCATTATATTTTTTATATATATTATAATGTACAAATAACTAACATAAAGTGAACATTATCAAGATTTTTATATTTACTATAGCATTATTCAAGCTGTTGGTTAATTATTTTTCCTAGCCTTTTGCAAAAATGATTAAAATTTGGAATTTACCAGTGACAGAAGAAGGCGCAATGCAATATTTTCAAAATCTATGGAATAGTGCCTGTGAAAAAGGTATATGCTAATGGTCATGATATAAAGCTTTATGTTCGACAAAGATAATAGTGGTGTAATCTAAAACAGTGTTTGATGCAAGTTTACCATCATATTTTTTTATTTTGTTTGTTAGTTATATTAAATTTTATTTAATTACATTTGTTGCGAGTTTCATGTAATTTATTGCATTTTTATAGTGTCAACTTTACCCCCCCCCCAAAAAAAAAAAAAAAACCCCAACCATATTGTTTTAAAACATGAGGCCCCTAAAAATGATTTATTAATAAAAAATAGGTCTAACTTAGCTTCTGGTGAAGAGAGTGAAGGAATTATACCTAAGTACCCTAGTAATTTTGAATTAAAGAAGTTTTTGTTTGAATTGTTTAATTTTGGTTTTTTCACCTTCGTTTTCTCATGGCTTACCAATACTTTGGATTATATAAGCAATATTTTGCATTTTTCATAAAACATTCAACATAATGTACAGGATTAGTTGTATGATTACTTTCTCCTTCTATTACAAAAAATAATGTTATTTATATATTCAACATTTTTTATTACAATAGAAAAGAATAGACTTTGTTTTCCTGTGTTATTTCATTATTGTTCTAAAAAACTTATTTCTACTATAAAGTATGTTGAGAAGAAGAGTAGAGAAAAAAAAATTAAATACGAATTCAGATTATTTAAATATCAAGAAGTTTTATATCTCTGGCTATTGCTGTAAAAAATAATAAGTCTATTTCACTGATTATCAAAAAAAAAAAAAGCATTTAACTGATTTGATTAGAGAAAAAAATTGCAAAGTCATTTGTATTTTTAAAGGATTAGTTTTAATAATGCCTTTTTATTTAGTCGGAAAGAAGCTAAAAGAAATAATTTACAAATTCTATATATTGTTGGCATCTTTAAAATAGTGACCAAATAATTTTGAAAATAAGTAAGGTAATAAATCAGTCATTTAAAAAGTATTTTTGTCAAAAAAGTTAAATATATTTAGGTCTTATTGACAACATTTTCACTGTAATCGAGTTGCCATTTTCTAAATTTCAGAAGATTTTACATTTATTTCTTTAAGTAATAAAAGACATAACAATATAACTAGAATGAAAATAATATTAATTACCTGAATGTTGTTTTTTTATTACATTTTAAAACAGGCATGGATCATTCCATGTTAAATCAAGTACATGAAATAAATTCTAGTAATTTAACTAAGTAAATCAAAATTCAGGTTTGTAGTACTTTTTAGGATTATTTTTAATACAAATTTTGGAAATGATTGAAAACAATATTTTACATATTTTTATATTTAAAAAAATTATAAATCATTAATATTTTGTCAAAGAGAACTTGATTTTTGATTCATTTTTAAAAAATTTAAATGTCCTTCCATTAGGTATGGAAAAGAGATATCCTGACAATAAAGAAAAATTGTGTAGCAATTTCACGCAATTAAAAAAAATTATATATTATATTTTACCATGGGATGAGCTTTTAATTTATATTTTTGAAAATGTGCATTAAAATTCCTTATTATGTTCAGTTTCTTTAGAACATTTTTAGACTTGAAGTTACTAGTTAATCTCATATGCTTTCCAGCATACGATATTATTTCACTTTGCCTTCATTGCTCTAAGTCAAACATATTATTTTGACGAAATGGTGTTTAAAAGATTCGAAAGAATTTACTGAAATTTCTACTCTTATAAAGATTTAAATAGCAGGAACACATTCATAAGTGTATTGCATTATTGCAGAAAAAAAAAAAAAGTTGTTTTTCTCTTTGCAAATTAACATTTCATTTGTCTTGGGAACAAGTCGAAAAACTATATAAATATAATTTGTTCCAAGCTTCAAACACCTTTTAGCAAAACTCTTTATTTGTACATACACAGACACCCTAGTTTCAACTGACCTACAGTCTTCTTCAGAGCTATTATATAATGAACAAAACCAAAATAAAAAGCAAAGAAACCACAACATAACCATCTAATAACCTATCAAAAACATTTTAAACAATAAAAAAGCTAAACAACATAAAATATATATATATTAAAAAACTGGAAATAAATAATCAAGCCCAAATAAAACAATTAATATAAAATAAAATGTATTACATAAATAGAAAATAAATATAAATTATACATGTGTATTCTAACTTTATACATATATAGATTCAAGGAGAACCTATTAATCAAAGAAAAATTAACTATTTTCATTATTAATAACAATCCTACTAATTATCTCTATTCCTTCATAAACCCAACTTTTTATGATTCAATAACCAAAACTCTTCTAATTTCAAATCCCATATTTATTATTTCCCTACTCATTTCTTTTAAAAAATTAATATTTTATAGTTATTGATTTGAAATTAAAAGAGTTTTGAGTTATCAATCATAAAAGTTGGGTTGATGAAGAATAGAGATAATTAATAATTTATTAATAATAATCAACTAGACTCTTTTTCAGATTAATGGTTGATCGCTACAAATGTATATATGTATAAAGTTGGGAATCCACATGTATAGTTCTATATTTATTATATATCCTATTTAGTACATTTTATTTTTTATATTAAATTGTTTTATTTGGGTCTGATTATTTATTTCACTTTTAATATACACTAGGTCTCGATTCACCCCGATAGATGAGTTGGTTCCCATCAGAAAACACGCGCCAAGCGAAATCCAGCGCATAAAAATAGACTTAACTTACATTGAAAAAGGGGGTCTGCAGTCTATGATTTTTCAAATTCACTAATAAAGCAAAGCACCAATGTAAAATTACTTTAAAATTACAGCAAAAAAAAAAAAAATAAGGAAATAAGAAATATGACTAATAAAAAATTTCAAATTAGAAAAAAATTGATACCAAGACAATACTTTTTTTTTAACTATAATATTCAATTTTATTCAAAATAATATATTTTTATGCATAATTTGGAGTACAGTAATTTACATTTTATTAACACGTTTTAATTATTGTTGCTGTTTACGAAAAAACTTAAATTCAGTTTACCAAGCTGGTAAAAAATCAAGTTTCTCACAAGAGGAAATGCAACTAGTCAATAACGTCACTCTCACCAATTAATATTAATGGTTTTCTGGTGACAACATAATTAGTCATTCAATCTAGAGGCGGTGATTTACATTAATTGTTTATGAACTTAGACTTATGATAATAAAAAGACATTTTATTCACTACTGCTGGGAAAAATTTAATTAAAACTAACAACTAAAAAAGTCGTTAAACTTATTTTTGTCTTCACTTTTCAATTCCGTTTAAAAATCAAATTTGAGTTTTTATATCACATTAATTTCCTATAGCCGTAAGTAATAATTTTAAATTGTTAATTCCAATTAAAAATCAGATTTTAATTTTAATTCTCAAATTTAATTGTGTTACCCACTGCTATTACCATCTTTAAAAATAAACTTACTGGGACACTAAATGATTAATAATTGATTCACGTTCTTTTTTAAAAAGCAAAAACAGAATGTGATTTTAAATACAAAATTAACACGCACAATGTTTGAACAAATTTACATTATAATCTTGTAAAATTTAATGTGTGTATACATAAAATGATGAAATCATGGTTTTAGTTCCATTATTGCACTAAAATCTTACTTATTATAAAGCCACTGAAAATATTGAAATTACTAAGATGAAAGTCGAATTCCAATAATGTGCTATTACTTTTAATATAACGTAGGTGCGCCAAAATTTATTCTTTAAAAGTAATAAGCGCGTGATCAAGGAATTTAGACTTAAAATTAAGCTATCAATATATGTAACATCAAAATGCGTGTTAAAATAAATCAAACGTAAAAAGAGACCCAGGTGTATATATTTTATGTCGATTTTAGTTTTATACCGTTCTTAAAAATGTTTTATAGTATTATTACTAGTTATGTTTTTTATTTCATTTGTTCATTATATAATAGCTCTGAAGAAGACTGCAGGTCAGTAAAAACGAAAGTGATATAATAATATATACAAATCAGGGATTTTTGCTAAAAGTGTTTGAAGTTTGGACAAATTATATTTATGGGATATTACGGCAAACATAAAGAAAAGTGTGAGATTTTGGTGAGTCTGAAACTGCATTTCATAACCTCAGTTCAGTAGCTTGTAAGACAGAGACCTGATTACATATGTAAAGAAGAGTTCTAAACCAGGAATTGTTTTGATGTAATGTCATATATAAATTATTTATATTGTTAAATGTTGGTATTATAGGCAACTACAATGTGCTGAAGAAATACCTAAAAAAAAGAATTAGATCAATTTACTCCTTGAAAATAATCATAGAAATTAATATTGAAAGTGTGATAAAAGTTACTAATTGGATAAACACCTGTAAAGTGATTTTTTAATGAATTATAAATACAAAAACTTAAAAGCCGAAGTTTAAAAGAGAAGTTATAAATAAATATAATAAGCTGAATATTTTACCTAGGATCCACGCACTCATAATCATAGCTTCTTAAAAATATATAATAAAATATATACAAAGATATTTAAAAACAGCTAATCTTAAGTAAAACCATTACTTGGATGTATCAAAGCAAGTGTCTTTTCTATTTATAGCATTAATAAAAATAATATAATCTTGTACCACATTAATTCTAACTTCCTGAAATTTACCATTCATTACATTTCCAAAATATCTAACAAACTAACTAAAGCATTATTCAAATAAAAGTTTAAAATAAGAGTTAGAACTCCTCCTAATTCTAACAGATTGAATCAACAACTCAAAAGAGTCATATTAACATTACGATCATTCACCATACATGTAGTATATTCCATTTCCTGCCCTCAAGAAAAATGCCTCACATGCCTATATGGTGAAACTAAAGCTACTATTAATACTGGACTTGTTCAACACATAACACTTACAATAAAACTCAGGAACAACAACTAATACATCTTCTGTGTTTTTGGAGACATTCCATAAAATCTGGACACAGTTTTACCTCCTACCAATCCTTCTCCTTATATGCACTGAATCAAATGATCATAAGAGGAAGAAAATAAAAGAAGCCACATTCACATTAATGGAAATATTAATGCTATAAATAGAAAAGACACTTGTTTTGATATATCGAAAAAATGAGTCCACGTATGCTTAGGTACTATTTTTTAAATATCTTTGCTTATATATATTTTATTATATATTTTTAAAAAAGCTATGATTATGAGGCATGGAGCCTGGGCAACGTTCAGCTTATTCTATTTTAACATTTATAACTTCTCTTTTAGACTTTATTTTTTTAAGTTTTAGTATTTCCTTTATATATATAATGGGAAGTAAACTATTTTAATGAATTATAGTATAAAAGAAAGCATTGTTCAGCTTCTAAGATTCAAGAAGAGTTTGATATTAGTATTATATGGCTAGAATTATAAAGAGGTAGTTTACACATGCAAATTTTTTTTTATCTTAGTATCTGTCTACAAATCAGGAAAAACAACAGACAAATCATAGTAAGAAATTACATCATTGACAAAATCAATAGAATGATAACTGGTAAAAAAGATATTGCTTCTATTAGAGAAGGAAATGCTACGTAGGTATTCATAAGAGATTAGATTCTAGATAATTTACAAGAACTTTATCAGACATTCAAAAACCAGTATTGGGTTTACTAAATTATATGTATTATCCAAAACTTATTTTAATAAATCATAAAATTAATGATGAGTATATTTGGGAAAGATAAATTTTGAATGCTGGAGAATCTGTCCTTTTACAATTCGTACTGAACATGTTTGTCTAAAAATATATAATCCAGCATATCCAGAATTCCATATGAATGAGTGTAAGTCTGGGATGATTCTTTAAATATATTTCGATTCAGAAGCTTGAGGGATGATTTTGTTGAGTGGATGTAAACATATCACTGTTTGCTAGAGACTTATAGTGTAATGGTCAGCCAAGTTATGTTTAAATTATTTTGTTTAATTGATTAGGGTGCCACCTGCCATTAAAATCTGGAAATGAACTGGCACATATTTTTATATATATTTTTAAATAAGCTTTGAATATATTTTCTTGAATATGATGATGGCGATCACTACACTGCCACTATTGCAAATCTAAGCTACATCCCAAAGAACATAAATTGATCCTGATGAAATGTACATGGAATAAATAAGAGGACCAGAGAATATTAAATATAGAGATATCACACCATTTAAACCAATAACAAAACAGTAATTCATTACAAAATGTTATAGATGTAGGACAAAATGTAAATTTTTTCCCCAATAAAACATTTCTCCAATCTCTTTTTTTTCGTTCAGATGCACAATGGAAAACAATAGTTATTTATAAATGTCCAAAATTTTATTTTGATTCAATTTCAAGACATTAATCTTTCAATTAAAATACAATTTAATTTTTTTATATTTTTATGATTGAGCACATTTGCCATAGAATAAATAAATCAAATCCTGGTCTTTAATATACTGAATATAATCATATGTATGAGCAGCCTTCCCAAATATACATTTATTTATATCATAAGCTTAATAACAAACATATACTCTAATATCGGGATAATTTTAACCAATATCTTTCTTACAGTGATAACTCTAGGGGTAGCCAGTTTAAGTCCAGATTCTGATTTAACAATAGCACAAATCAATTATTTGAGGTGGTTTTTTGAATCAGATCCCCATTGACTATTCATAGTCCTTAATTAACTGAGGTAATCCTTTGGGATCTGATCCCAAATTTACAGAACAAAACCGTAAATAAAGCGAAACATATAGATGATTGAGTATAATAAACCATTTAATGGACATCTGCTAATTGTATATACATAATAAGTTCTAACATATACATAAAATTTAACTCACAGTAATTAATATGATATTACATATACATATAAATGGATTCGATCAAATTTCAAAATAAACCTTGAACTTAAATACCACTAAGTATATTTACATAAATTTTCTTTTTTTTTTTCCACTTGGTTACCTTAACTATTTTACTAGCTTGCACATTTATTTCAAATTGAATATTATACCTCTAGTTATTTATCTGATCATTTCACATTCAAAAAAAAACTTTTTTAAAAAAATACTAATAAATTATAATATATATAGGGAAGATGCAGCGACATTTTTTTGTACAAATCTTTTTTTCAACTTCGGTTGCCTTCAAAATACAATTAATCTTTTTTTTTTGTTTTTCGCTTCCTGTTTTAATCAATCAATGATATAAAATATAGTTTATGAGTATAAAAATACTTAAATAAAACCTAAAATGGTTAATACATTAGGATATAAATCTAAAACAGTTTTTTTTTTTTAAACTGCAAAACAAAAGTTTTGAAAACAGATCAATTTTTTCTCGCGATGGTAAAATTAATTGATTCCATTTGTAAGTTACCATAATGTACTTTAACAGTGTTTTGTGTTTGAAATTTAAGCATTGTTTTTATTTTGTTTAGAGATTCCTTCGATTAGATCACTTGATCAGATCTGTCAGAGAGCCAGAGTAGATTTCAGCAGTCACTGGTAAAACACATCTATTAATAGCATTCATATTCAAATACATAGATATATGCATCTTTTAATACTAAGATAATTCTACCAAAAGCATTCAATCCAAGTTTATTTAATTCTATGATTAAGTTCATCCTTTATGTTCCCATCTGCTTTAATAATCTGACCAAGATATTTGTAGTATTGTTAACTTGATTATTAATCCTTATTTTTTTAAAAAAATCCTTTGAGCATTATTTTAATCCTTTTAGCATTTATTTTTAGTTCTATTTTCAACTGATAAATTTTTGTAAGCATTATATACAAAAACAGCCATGTCCTTAATCAATCTGGATGATGTGAATAATCTCCATTTATTTTTATTTTTTAGCTTTCTACTCTAATCCACAAAAGAACTGTAGTAAAAAGTTTTACAGATAAGAAATCATTCTACCATATAATCTTTTCAATGTTAATTGTAATGCTGTTGTATTTTGATAAATATTCTTCAAAATGTAATAATATCCTATGTTTATATCTTGACTATCCAAAGTTTTAGTCATTGTGAAAATGCTTATAGATATATATTGGCAATTTATATCTGACTCTTTTTATAACTTCTCTCAATGGAATGTGATCCATTACGCTAAAACTTTTTAAATCTAGCTTGTTTTATTTTTTGGTAAGTTCATTAGATGAGTTGCAATTATGTTGATAAAAGTTTATATAGAACTGATAGAAGATGAATAAGTCTAATTTCTAATATCTTTTTCATTATCTTTCTTAATTATCGGCATTACTATTGCATTCATCCAATCATGTGATCTATCTTTACCATTTAGCCATTTGGTATATATTAGTGCCAATAACTTTTCTATTTATTCATCTCTTTTTTTTTTAAATATCAGTAATAATTCCATAAATTTTCTGATACTTTTTCTCACTTCATTTGAAATCCTTGTTAGTTGAGAAGATGTAGCAATTGTAATGGTTACTTTATTATTATTTTTTTATATAAAAGTTTTTGTAGAATTCTTCCAAATATTTCATAATGGCTCTCTTTTTTAGTAATTTTTATAGAATATATATATATAAACTTACTATATAAAATTTAATTATGGTAATTATTATATGCAGCTTTTGTAATATTATATTTTTGTGCTGTCTTTTTTATTATTTTAATCATTTCCATGTGTGTTTTTTTTCCTTCTTTATTTATTATTTAGATTCTTATAATCCAGGGTGCTTACTCTTGTTTGAAATCCTGTACTAAATGCTTTCATCAGAAAGAATACATAAACTCGGAAGAGTTTGTATATAACTACATTCATTATGCAACATATATAGATTAAATAACAGAAAAGAGATGGTGTGCATTTTGTTCAGTGTGACTGACAATTTTCACATTCATTTAATGTTAAGCAAAGCGTGGTCAATTGAAAAATTGTCTGTGAGCTAATATGATGTAGTGTTTTTATGATCTATCCAATTCCATATATGAACAAGTTACATTATAAATACATATTCCATTTTAAATTTGTATTATTTTTTTTATTATATTTAGGAAAATTATGTATTTCGGTATATTAATAAGACTATGTATTATTTGTTAGATTTCACAGTCAAAATAACAATCTCAGATTTAGTTCATTTGTTTTTGGACCTGTTATAATGCGGTTGCTGTACTACTTAGATAAACCTAACGAAGCCTTAGCAGCAATAAAAGATAAGGTAATAGTTATTTTTTTAACATGATTTAATCTATATTAAATAAAATTACTTGTGTTAATTGCTTTCATTATTTTTTTGCTTTGGTTTTTATGAGACTTAAAAGTTCTCAAATTTGATAAATTAATTTGTGCATAGTTTTTTTTATATATATTTAATATATAATTTCGTCACAATATAAGGATGATTGAATTTATATATATGTTATAACAATCTCTACTTGGTGAATTTGTGTCTATATAACAAGTTACCTTCTCATTGTTTTAATTATTGACTACTGTTATGGGTTGTATATGTGTTTTTTCAACTCAATATAATAAAATTTTGTATATATAAATAAAGAGTAAAATATGTAATAATAATAAAAAATTAATATCTTTTTGCCACAAGTCATAACATTTCATCACCACCATTTGCTGAGGTCTTTATTTACCACTCCATATTCATTATTGTACTTTACCATCATCACAGTTACTTTGTGAATCTGCCCCAATTAATGAAGAATGTACTTTTTATTGATTATGCCCTACTTTGTGCATATCTTAATAGACTTATATGTTTTGAATTAATATAATGAAATTTTGATTAACACAAAACAAAATATTAACAAATAATAATCAATCAATTATGTAAAGAAAATTATTGATTTAACAAATTTATTCTCCCATGGTTAATTCAAGGTATAAATAATAACTAATGTTCTTGGAATTATTGATTATTCTAGAGCATTCGTATTGCTGGATATGGTTATTAGATTAGCCATCTAGATACAATATTAGAGAAATATAATTATACTTAAAATTTCCGAATATCATTTAAACATTATCATTTTACTCTCTTTTCTAGTGATAATTACATTTTCTTAGAAATTATCTCAAGAGGAAATTATAATCTTTATAAATTTGTTATAAGCAAGAGTCAAGAAAAGATAAAATAATTTAAATTTAAAATTTATAATGCACCAAGCATGCTTTCGGCAGAACTGCCAGTATCATAGTGCTGTCTTATTTCGCAGTTGAAAAATTTTCTTGTCACTCATTTACAATGAGTTTATAAAAATTACAATAAATAAAGAAAAATGAAGTAAACACCATTTAGAAGAGGAAATTATATAAATTAATGATTATTTTTTAACTTTGTGGGTGTATAATGCTTGAATATATGGATAGTGTGGCTATAAAACCACATTTAACTGACAAAACTAATATCTTTACATTTTGATATATATATTCATACATAGGCATTCTTTATTAACATTTATAAATATCCATTGTTTGAAATAGAATTATATAGCCAGTTCAGACATTTATTGATTTAATTTGCGAAAGATCAAGCATCAGATAATAATACATTTTTATACTTTATCAGTGATTTTATGCTTGTAAATATTAATTTATTTAAATGTGAATGAATACCTTGTAATTTCTTAATAGTGTCATAGATCACATGACCCTATTCTCTTCAGCTTGTAAGTTATAAACAATGAGGATTGCCAATTCCTCTACAAGCTTTATGATAAATGCTTAGCCAGAGCCAGCACTTAAAATATCTCTGTCAGGAACCCCAAACCCCTGACCATGGTTTCATGCTTTGGCACTCAGAGAGGTGCAGGGTAGGTTCAGACACTAGATCTAAAAATACCAACCCAAAGCCAAGCACTTATCTAAAAGTTATCTATTGAGTGGAAAATCTGAAATTTTCAGACACCTACATGTCTCGAACCCAGCTATCCAACTCAAATAGCTATATGGGGCTGATAGATCTTCAGCCATACCATATATTAGTAGTCTTAGCAATATAACATCGCATAAGACTTAAGGCAGAGATTATAAATAGTCAATGAGTCATAGCTGGCTCTGGCTAAGCATTTATCATAAAGCTTGTTGAGGAATTGGCAATCCTCATTATTTATGACTTTACTATAGTTTCACAAATTACTTGAAACAATATTAAAAATTATCAAATAGAATAAATTATTTACTTTTAAAAATAGTATGCACAATAAATTAATCTTTTATTAAACGCTTTATAAATTATATATTTTAAACAATATTAAAAATTATCTAATACAGTATTTTAAAGAATTCTTAAAATGTATTTTTATTATTCTCTATACATACAATATTTGCATTGATTCAGAGATAGTATTTCAGGCAGCTTGGAAAAAGTACCAGTCTCTTTTACTTGGATACATATATTACAATTACTGCCATTGTCAGAGTAATATTTGTTAAAGAAATTTATTAATCAAACTATACATAAACATGAAAGTGAATAAACAGCATCAAGAAAAACAACTTTTAGCCAGGAATAAGGACTTCATCTGGTGACTGAAGATTAAATCAGTCTTATTTCCCTCCCTATATGTCAACACTATGATATTCATTAATTAAATTAAAAATGGATGATGCTATTCGAGAGAGAGAGAGAGATTTAAATATATATATTGAAAAACATATAAGTAAATATCTATTATAAATAGAATGCTAAAAACTGTATCTCATAAAACTTAATTATCATAATATAAATGAATATTATATATAATTAAAATTATAAATGCATGATTCTGATCAATAGAAGAAAATTTATTAACAATAAAACTAAATATATTAAATTTAAGCGTAAACAGATAATATATAATAACGTGAAAGCTAAACACCTTCAAACAGATACGCTTTAAAAATGCTTATGTGACAGCCAATCAGATGGAATAATGGCATCAAACGGGACTCTAAATTCTAAAACACAAGCCAGAACTATTAGAAAAAGATGGGACCCATCTTAATCTATGCCTCAATTATATTTAAATAAGCCAGACTAAAGCATTTTGAACTAAGAGTGTGAAGCTTAAATACCTTCACATTTAATCCACCAAATATTATATATATAAATTAACAACGCGAAATCATCCGATTTACAACGAAGAAATATTTTTAAATCTAATGAAATGATATTAATAAATGTAAATATATTAAATTTAAGCGTAAACAGATAATATATAATAACATGAAAGCTAAACACCTTCAAACAGATACGCAATAAAAATGCTTATGTGACAACCAATCAGATGGAATAATGGCATCACATATTTCTTCGTTGTAAATCGGATGATTTCGCGTTGTTAATTTATATATATATAATATTTAGTGGATTAAATGTGAAGGTATTTAAGCTTAACACTCTTAGTTCAAAATGCTTTAGTCTGGCTTATTTAAATATAATTGAGGCATAGATTAAGATGGGTCCCATCTTTTTCTAATAGTTCTGGCTTGTGTTTTAGAATTTAGAGTCCCATGTGATGCCATTATTCCATCTGATTGGCTGTCACATAAGCATTTTTAAAGCGTATCTGTTTGAAGGTGTTTAGCTTTCACGTTATTATATATTATCTGTTTACGCTTAAATTTAATATATTTACATTTATTAATATCATTTCATTAGATTTAAAAATATTTCTTCGTTGTAAATCGGATGATTTCGCGTTGTTAATTTATATATATAATAATTAGTGGATTAAATGTGAAGGTATTTAAGCTTCACACTCTTAGTTCAAAATGCTTTAGTCTGGCTTATTTAAATATAATTGAGGCATAGATTAAGATGGGTCCCATCTTTTTCTAATAGTTCTGGCTTGTGTTTTAGAATTTAGAGTCCCATGTGATGCCATTATTCCATCTGATTGGCTGTCACATAAGCATTTTTAAAGCGTATCTGTTTGAAGGTGTTTAGCTTTCACGTTATTAACAATAAAACTGAAAAAAAAATGCATATTTAAATATATTGTAATTTTTAAATAGCATATCAGGTACAAATTCCATGAAACTAATTATTATTTACAAATAATTTTTACTTTATTACACGTTTTTGTGTTGTGACATGTCTTGGATATATGCATAATAATTAATAATACTAATTAGTTTATAATGTGAGAAATATATTTAAAATAAACTATAGGGGATTTGAACTCGGACTTTCAAGCAGTCTTCAACCATCCATACTCTCATAACATTGATACGCATGACCACATACATGCATAAAAGATAAATAATCACCAATATCCATATTGCGTGCTAAATCAGCACTCATCAGTTGGTTCAGATTATCATCTTCCACACATATATATAATCAGTGCTCAGTTTACATTAAGATAGCAAATCTTCATACTTGAATGGACAATCTTCAATCCGCTCAAACCTACAATTCTTCAGCCTTCTATACCATTAAAAATCTGATGATGGAAAGCCCAAATCCCATACTGATGCTAATATTATTGCCATGCCCATGTTGATCTCAAGTCACTCTGACCCCTCATATATAGGACCATATCCATTTAAATATATAGAAGAGAGGATGGACAGGATACAGGCTTAATCTATAAATATTTGAAGTGCAGGCACTCCTCTGGACCTGGAGCCTAATTATAAATATAGGGAATTGAACTAAGACTTTCAAGCACCCTACAACTATGCATAACACTGATACACACAACCACATACATGCATAAAAGATAAATAATCACCAATATACGTATTTTGTGCTAAACAAGCACTCATCAGTTGATCCAGATTATCATCTCCCACACATATATATAATCAGTGATATTAATATACACTTAGCTCTGATTATATATATATATATAGGTGGGAGATGGTAATATGGACCAACTGATGAGTGCTGGTTTAGCATGAAATACGAATATTGGTGATAGTTTATCTTTTGTGCATATATGTGGTCCTGTGTATCAGTGTTATGAGATAGTATGGATAGTTGAAGGGTGCTTGAAAATCTGAGTTCAAATTCCCTATATTTACAACTAGGCTCCAGGTATGCGAGGAGTGCCTGTATTTCAATAGTATAATTGATTGTAAAAAGTTAAATTTTTTATGATATTGCTGTATTGATAACTCGTATTATTATTTCATTTAAATAATATATAAATATAGAAGCCACTGAAACATCTATATATTATATTATTGTATTCTACTAATGCAAGTGAAGCCACAATTAGTCCTATATATTTTTAATATAATATATTTATTAAATGTTAAGAAACAGTTTAAATGAATGTATTTTAATTTTGAATTATTTCAAACTTTATTTGATTACTCAAATTAAATATTGTAGGAAATTCTGGAACAAAATGTAGTAATATTGAAATTTTTTTGCCTCTCTATAAGTTAAGAATTAAACATAAATGATTTCTCAAGCATAGATTCTTTGAAATAGTTCTAAAATATTCATAAATATATTCATAACTTTAATAAAAATATTAAAGACTTAATAAATTAAGTAATTTTCTACTAATTTAAAATAAAGTTTAAGTGATACCTATATATTAAATAGTATTAACTAGCTAAGTTTAAAAGAAACTAAAGTATGTAACTCTTATGTGTGTACACATTAAGTAAACTCAGCATTTTTATTGGCGACGAATGAATGCCAACAATACTTTTAATGCCATCAATCATGGTTCTATTACTAACAATCAAAGGGATAAATGCCTATTGGCATATATTAAATAATATTGTGTAACGAGCACAGACGACGTTACATTGTTTTTTTATTATTAAACATGAAGTTAAAATAAAAAGTTCGCATTTAAAAATTTTCTTTAAGAATTAAAAATTGAAATTAAATATCATCTTAAACTCGTATATAGAAATCGCCCAGATAAAAAAAAAATTATTAAAATAAAACTTTATTAAAAATAGAAAGGTATTTTAAAAACAAAAAGTTAAAAAGATTTAGAGATAAAAATATATCTTTAATCTTGGAAAACACATTAATTAATCAGAAATGGAAATGATTGTTTTAATTAGTTAAATGTAAACTAGCCTTGGGCATTTAAATGTAAAAGCATCGGTCAGATAGAAAAACAATAGAAACTAATAGCCAATGAAGAGAAAAGCAATGGAATCGGACCTCAGCGAAAAGACCATCTCATCGATGACGTAATGTCAATTCAATCCACAAAATTAATATAAAAGGATAAGTTTGAAAATTATTGATTGATTATTATTGAGAGATGTGACAGATATGGGTTAGTGCGGAGGTGAAGGAGAAGGGATTGAAAAGACGCATTTTTCAATTCTGCTAAGAAAGAAGGAGAAATGAACTATCGTTTTCTATATTGAGGACCAGTTAAAGCAAAAACCTCCGGATGGATAAATAAATCGGCCAACCGAATACCAATCTTAGGGCGGCGTGGGAATTCACGATCATGGCAAGCAACGGATAAAATTGGACGTTTTAAAAAATCGTAAGAACTTTATATTCATTTGAACAATAAGAACTCTAAATTTTAAAATCTTTTTGGTAAATAATGCAATAGAATTCTATCTGACCAAACTAAATTCTTTATTAATAATGTTATTTGATGTATTTGTTATTTATTTTTTTAAAATCATTTCCATTTATTTAATTTTGTTCTTTAAGTTTATTTATGATTTCTGTTTTCCGATAAATTAAAATATATCAATGTTAAACTTAAGTCGGGCATGAATGGCTGTATAGATTTGTAAAGTTATATTAGGGGAGGGTTAATCTTAGGTTATTTATGTCGTTGTTAAATTGGGTCAATGGATTGGATATATTGATGTAGTTAGTAGATGTAGTCGGAGATTCGCTACTGGCAGAATCGTTTATATATACGCCGCACTCACCCGTTTGCCTATGGAAGGAATTATAAGACGGAGAACGCAGTTCCTTTCTATGGAATTTTTTTTTATTGTTCTTCTCGTTAGATAGATGTAATATTCCTATCTGATGAGAGTCATTGTCTTCTCTTAATCTTTTTGGTGCTGCCATATTCCGTATTACATTGAATACATCGATATATCAGATGAATTGATGCCAGTTTGACTGCGAATTTTAGCCTAAGGTTAAATAGGGATATAATATTTTATTTTCAAATGCAAATCTATGTAGTCTATTCATACTCGACACTAAATAAAAATGTATTAAATTTAAGTTGTTTATAGACGCTTGCATGGATTGGTTATCGGTTAAGTATGTTTTGGGTTTTCATATTTGATCAAAATATATAGACATTTTATAAATAATGATACCTTACGGTGAGTATCTATAATGTATGTATTCAGATGTCTTTTAAGTTATTGGTGACAATGCAAGTATCTTATGGTGAATACTCTTGGGTTACTTATAAATTTCCCTCTGCAATTGTCGGTATCAATGATTTTATATTTTGATCGTTTATGTTTATTTTGAAATGTTTTTAACTGTTGAAATCTATGTAACCGATCTATACTTAACATTTTAAAACAAACTTTTATAAACTCCTCTGTGCGAACTTATAAAAAATTAAAATGTAAAGTTGTAAAAATTAAAATGTAAATTAAAATCAAAGTTAAAAATGTAAGTTAAATTTTAAAAGGTAAACTGATGCTAAAATAATTTTAAATCTTATAAATGTGCGTTAATAAATGTTTGTATGTTAAAAAAAAAAAAAAAAAAATTTTTTTTTTTTTACTTACGTATCTGCCTACTTTATAAATTTTTCTAGGTTCAAATGCCTAGATGGCGCCCTGTAGTGCAGTTTACCTAAGTCTATCCTCTCCAGATCGTTACAACTGGCCACCCAACTTGGGCCGATCTATTAATATAAACCACGGATACCCTGAGTAAATTTCTTTTTTCAAAATGAAATATGTTTATCTGTTTACATAAAGTCGGATACTTTAAATCTTATAAAAGCACTGCCAGAAAAAAATAGCACATATATTAAACACGAGAAAGTATAAATAATTTTAAACTGTATTTGGTTAAAAAGAAAGTCAAAAGGTTGCAATTGATATGTTTTTCTTTTTAGTTGTTAATATAAATTATGCTTTAATGTGTATAGGAGTGCACAGCCATGTAAGTTTATGATGATAAATGTGGTACCTTACGGAGAGTACTTTTGTGAATTTACTTCAATGTAATGCTATGTAAGCATTTTAATCAGTCATAAATAAGTTGGTGGTATTTATAATTGTGCTGCAAATATACACACATAAACTCATTATCTTTCAAAACATATTTACTTCAATGCAACCTCCCTAAATAATTTAAATAATTTGCTTGTCATGCCGTGTGTAAAAATAAAATGTATAAAAAAATAGAACTCTTGTGGGGAGGAGGTGTAAACGTAAATGGTCCTTAAGAAAACGATAGTAAACATTTTTTTTTGTATATAGTCTTTTTGTAAAATTACTAACCGGATGTTTTTGTAAATGTCTTCGTTAATCATGTACCGTAATTACTAACCCTAAGTAAAATATTTTTTTTTTTTTGATCATTTTTTTTTAAGCAACTTTACTGATATGTAACGAGCACAGACGACGTTACATTGTTTTTTTATTATTAAACATTGAAGTTAAAATAAGAAGTTCGCATTTAAAAATTTTCTTTAAGAATTAAAAATTGAAATTAAATATCATCTTAAACTCGTATATATAAATCGCACAGATAAAAAAAAAATTATTAAAATAAAACTTTATTAAAAATAGAAAGGTATTTTAAAAACAAAAACTTAAAAAGATTTAGAGATAAAAATATATCTTTAATCTTGGAAAACACATTAATTAATCAGAAATGGAAATGATTGTTTTAATTAGTTAAATGTAAACTAGCCTTGGGCATTTAAATGTAAAAGCATCGGTCAGATAGGAAAACAATAGAAACTAATAGCCAATGAAGAGAAAAGCAATGGAATTGGACCTCAGCGAAAAGACCATCTCATTGATGACGCAATGTAAATTCAATCCTTCAAATTAATATAAAAAGACAAGTTTGGAAATTATTAATGATGATAGATTATTATTGAGAGATGTGACAGATATGTGTTAGTGTGGAGGTGAAGGAGAAGGGATTGAAAAGACGCACTCTTCAATCCCTTCAATTCTGCTAAGAAAGAAGGAGAAATGAACTATCGTTTTCTACATTGAGGACCAGTTAAAGCAAAAAACTCTGGATGGATAAATAAATCGGCCAACAGAATACCAATCTTAGGACAGCATGGGAATTCACGTTCATGGCAAGCAATGGATAAAATTGGACGTTTTAAAAAATCGTAAGAACTTTATATTCATTTGAACAATAAGAACTCTAAATTTTAAAACCTTTTTGTTTGGTAAATAATGCAATAGAATCCTATCTGACCAAACTAAATTCTTTATTAATAATGTTATTTGATGTATTTGTTATTTATTTATTTAAAATCATTTCCATTTATTTAATTTTGTTCTTTAAGTTTATTTATGATTTCTGTTTTCCGATAAATTAAAATATATCAATGTTAAACTTAAGTCGGGCGTGAATGGCTGTATAGATTTGTAAAGTTATATTAGGGGAGGGTAATCTTAGGTTATTTGTGTCGTAGTTGAATTGGGTCAATGGATGGGATATATTGGTGTGATTAGTAGATGTAATATCAGATTCGCTACGGGCAGAATCATTTCATACGCCGCACTCACCCGTTTGCCTATGGAAGGAATTATAGGATGGAGAACGCAGTTCCTTTTCTATGGAGTTTTTTTTTTTATTGCTCTTCTTGTCAGATAGATGTAATATTCCTATTTGATGAGAGGCAATTTCTTCTCTTAATCTTTTTGGTGCTGCCGTATTTCATATTACATTGAATGCATCGATATATCAGATAAATTGACACCAGTTTGGCTGCAAACTTTAGCCTAAGGTTAGATAGGGATAGAATATTTTATTTTCAAATGCAAATCTATGTAGTCTATTCATACTCGACCCTAAATAAAAATGCATTAAATTTAAGTTGTTTATAGATGCTTGCATGGATTGGTTATCGGTTAAGTATGTTTTGGGTTTTCATATTTGATCAAAATATACAGACATTCGATAAATAATGATACCTTACGGTGAGAATCTAAAATGTATTTATTCGGATGACTTTTAAGTTATTGGTGACAATCCAAGTATCTTATGGTGAATACTATTGGGTTACTTATAAATTTCCCTCTGCAATTGTCAGTATCAATGATTTTATATTTTGATCGCTTATGTTTATTTTGAAATGTTTTTAACTGTTGTAATCTATGTAACCGATCTATACTCAACATTTTAAAATAAACTTTTATAAACTCCTTTGTGCGAACTTATAAAAAATTAAAATGTAAAGTTGTAAAAATTAAAATGTAAATTAAAATCAAAGTTTAAAAATGTAAGTTAAATTTTAAAAGGTAAACTGATACTAAACTAATTTTAAATCTTATATATGTGCGTTAATAAAATGTTTGTATGTTAATTACTGGCAGTGGCTTATTTTATTCTTTTTTTATATACTCTTAGATTATATTATTTAATCTCTGCTATTCCACTGAGCTAATGACATGGGCTAACGACCGAAACCAAAATTTTTAAAAAAAAAAAAAAAAAAATTTTTTTTTACTTATGTATCTGCCTACTTTATAAATTTTTCTAGATTCAAATGCCTAGATGGCACCCTGTAGTGCAGAT
>JAQFVV010008644.1:0-25880 GCA_028023455.1 Epiperipatus broadwayi | reverse complement strand
GATGATGGAAATAGTCCAATATAAAAATAGAACTAAAACACCATCATCACAAACTTTCAGCAAAACACAAATATGTATTTTACTTTTTGTTGAATAGTATTATTATATTCTATTAAAATACTAATTTTTTCTTGCATGTCCTTAATAAAAAATGTAGACTATCTCAGATTTATTTCTTATAATGATATTGAATTTGAATGATTTGCTATTATAAAATTATTGCATAGCATAAAGATTGATACCATAACAATTTATTTAATTAAAAAAATTATCATAATGGGACATGGATTATATTATAATTAGAAGTCAAAATATAAGTAGAGTTAATATTATGCTAACATTTACAAGTACAGATTATTGGTCAGGTAATTGACTGTCGCATTTCAAGATTAAATAATAAATTAAAAAGTAGATTCTATTCTAAAATATTCAGAAACATCGATGATCATTGACATTAATTTTTCATGTGTCAAAGCATCGGCCAGGAAACGAACCTGCAAACCCGGGACAACTACTTGTAAGGCAGCTGTGTTGGTGGACGAGTGGTCACACAGCTGCCTTACAAGTAATTCTCCCAGGTTTGCAGGTTCACTTCCCAGCCTATGCTTTGACACATGAAAAATTGATGAACATTATTTAGAAACAATTACTGCTTATGTTAATTTTCAATAGTAGTAAAATACTAAAATAGATGAAGTGGAGAATGGAGAAGACTGAAGCTTGACTATTAAAATTTAAAAATTTGCTATCTTAATATAAACTGAGAAATGATTGCATATATGTGTGGGAGATAGTGATCTGAACCAACTGATGAATGCTGGTTCTGCATGAATTATATATATTGGAGATCATTTAACTTTTTCACATGTATGTGGTCATGTGTATCATTTGTATAATATAGATTGGATGGATGTAGAGCTTGAAAGTTTGAGTTTAAGTCCCTTATAATTACATTACGTTTAGTATAGACAATGTATATATGTTTAAATATTATATATTCAGCCAGTATTCGGAAGAGCACACGTCTGAACTATATAATTAAACGGACATATTAAGGTCCTATGTATGAGGACTTAAAGTCAACATGGGTATGACAGTATATTGGCATTAACAAGGGCTTTCAGAATCCACCCTAAGATTTTCAGTGAAACAGATGGTTGAATGAAGAGTTAGAGAGAGAAGATTGAAACTTGTCCATTAAAGTTTAAAGATGTTTTATCTTAATATAAGCAGAGTAATGATTGTATATATGTGGGATGTGGTGATTTGGACCAACTGATGAATGCTGGTTCAGCATGAAATATATATATTGGAGATCATTTAACTTTTTCACATGTATGTGTCCATGTGTATCAGTTGTATAAGATAGATTGGATAGATGTAGAGAGCTTGAAATTTCGAGTTTAAGTCTCCTGTAATTAATTACATTAAGTTTAGTATAGACACGAGGTCAAGTCCCTTATAATTAATTACGTTAAGTTTAGTATAGATAATGTACATATGTTTATATATTATACACCCACACAAAAATGGTAAATTTTATAAAAAAAAAATCAAAATGATTATATTAACCTTTAACAATTTAGTGTATTTTATTTTTTATACTTTAAAATACAGCAAATAAAATCTACTTAATATAAATAAGATTCAAACCTTTTCTAAACTGTGATTAGTGACACTTAAAGGCTCAATTCATTTAATGAAAGTGATTTCTTTGAAATTAGTCTGGAGAACGTATTTTCATTTTCTCCAATTTTGAAGTTGGCAATTATATATCACATCTGGTTTATTGTTTCATCAGTGATCTAAAGAAGACATTTAAAGTCTCTTGTTAGTAATAAATTTATGAGTATATAAGCTTTTGTTGATTATTATTAAATTTAGAAAATTCAAAGCGCTAGTGTAGAATAAGTCTCTCAAAACACAAAGATCACTGGATTGAAAAAAAAGTATTTTTTGCTCTCCTAAACAAGTAACCATGTGATAAATACATTTATTAATTGAACTTATAAGTTTAATCAGTTACATATACATTATAAAATATTTAAATTAGAATATTTATTTTATTTTTGTTTTACATTCCACTGCATGATTTTCTTATTCATTAGCACACAAGCCATCAATTTTCAACCTTTTTGAAATCACAAAATGCTTAATTATATACATTGCAAAACGGCAGAATCATTAATATATATATAGTTATAGTCAGGAAAAGTAGCACTAAAAATATGAATAAACAAACATTTTACTAAAAATTATAGACTACAGATTATACTGCAATAAAAAAAAGATCCCAAAAAAGATTATTACATTTATAAAAGCTGTAATTAAAAAACTCACATATATATATCAATTAATTTTAATGCGATATTTAAGCTTAGCGACGTGTACAGATTTCAGCAATATCACTTCTAAATACGTTGCTTAGAATCATGTTTTTATTTAATAAATTTATTAATTTTTTGCTATTATGATAATAAATAATTGTTTCTCATATAATATATTTTAACTGATGATCAAAACTTTCAATAAAAATTTAAAGTAGTTATTAAAATTATTTATTAAACTCTTTACCTGATTTAAAATGTGAGTTAATTAATTAACATTTTCAATTATAATTATCATCCCTTATAATCTCCCCAAACAGATATATGTACAACCCGCTAAAACAGACTTTGTCAAATGCAACCAGTAACTGAGATATAAAGAAAATAGCGTTTGGTAATTTATGCAAAAATGTAAGTTGCAACTTGTTTTGTATTCAATGAGCATTATTTTCTATAGACCCAGTTTTGAAGCAGTTATTTTATTTTCATGATAAATGTTTATAATTTCATGAAACTCTTGTAACACAATGCTTGTAACAGAATGCTTGTATTCTAAGGAACCTAATATTTTGTCTACTAATCATAAACAATATTTTACATGTGCAAAAGAGCATGTGTATACGCCCTATAGATGTATGCTAGAGAAGTGCTTTTTTAAAATATTTTTGGACATAATAAAGTCAGTGCTCAAGTGCAAAATAAATGTATACTAATATCAGTTATATACACAGTAGAAAGTATAGTTATATAACCTCTATTATGTAATACAGTGATCTTCAATCTTTTCACAATGCGAACCGGCAAAAATAAGGATAAGATTTTGCGACCAGCAGAAGTCTGCAGATAAATTTTCTTAAAGATTTAAACTGCTTAGCCTTAGATGAGCATAATTGTTATAACTGACCAATGTAATGATGTTTCTTACCTTCACATGCTGAACACACTTTCTCGAGTTGCACAGTCATACTGCTACATAAAACAGTATATTTTCATTGTACTGCATTGCTACATTTATTATTTCATTGTTAATACATGCAAAAATAAAATGTTGGGAAATATCACAGCTAGTGTAATTACATGACAATGATTATGATAATTGCAATATCTGTATTTAATGTTAAATATACAAGATGAAGTTATGTATATATATATATATATGGGCTGCAGAAAGGAGTTTGCTATTAACTGAAAGGAGACCCTTTGATTCCTCTTGGAGGCCTTAAAGGAACCGAGCAGGGCAAATTCCTAATGTCCACTCCATACATTCTTGTCGTTGCAGCTGTTATTACTATGTGATTATTCATATAGTATACGAACATGGATGGGCTGCTCACCAACATGAATTAGCCAGCATGGTGAGTTTATTGGCTTTTTCCCTCTGAGTTTAATATCAAGAAACACCATGGTCTTCTTCTCAGTGCCTGATAAGGCAGAATGAATGTTTGTGTAAATGATAAATATTTTTCCAATACATATATACAATTATGACAGACAAAAATAAAGCATGGCCCTTATTCCCAGGAGGCTGTAAAGTCACCAACCAAGGCAGCGGTTGGTGGCCGAAGGCGGAGGGTGCTAAGAATCCCCTGATTGCGGACCCAGGCTGCCATTTGATGATGACTTTTTATTTAGGTACTTACAACTGCAGATCACTTTCAAGTGAAGGAAGATTGCAAGAATTAGAAGAAGAACTGTCTTATATTAAATGGGACATTATTGGACTTTGTGAAGTTAGAAGAAAAGGAGAAGAAACAATTGATTTAAAAAGTGGACATATACTCTATTATAAAGGCACACATATTGGAAATACAAGTGGAGTAGGATTCATTATAAATAAAAAGTGGAAGAACAATATTGTGGAGATTGATGGTGTATCGGACGGAGTGGCAAGATTAGTTATACAACTTAATAGCAGATACCAAATGCAGATAATTCAGGTTTATGCCCCAACAAGTTCTCATAGTGATGAAGTAGTAGAAGATTTTTATATGGATGTACAAAAGGCTTTTGATCAGAGTAAACAACATTTTAAAATTGTTATGGGAGACTTTAATGCTAGAATTGGTAGACAAATGAAAAATGAAATTGCTGTAGGTAATTTTGGTTATGGTAATAGAAATGAGAGAGGACATAGACTTGTGGAGTTTGCAGAAAAAGAAAAACTTTATATTATGAATTCATTTTTTGAGAAAAATGTTAAAAGGAAATGGACATGGAAGCATCCAAATGAAGGTACAGCAGAATTGGATTATATTTTGACTAACAGAAAATACATATTTCAAGATTGTAATGTTCTTAATAAATTTAACACAGGAAGTGATCATCGATTAGTAAGTTGTAAGTTACGTGTTAATGTAAAACTAGAGAGACAAAAATTATTAAGAAAAACAATATTTACAGTTGATATTCCTAATCTTCAGAAACATTCTAATGAATTTAAATTAGAACTTACAAATAGGTTTCAAGTGTTAGGAGATTTTGAACATGATTCAGATTTGAATGAAATTAATATGAAAATAACTGATACACTTTTAAAAACTGCAACAAACATAGCTGGTAGAAAAAAGCAGAAATTGACTAATAAAATTTTTACTGAGACTAGAGAATTTATGAAGAAAAGAAGGAATATGAAGATATACAAAAATGATGTATTAAAAAGAATTGAATATCTCAAATTTTGTAAAATGGTACAGAAAAGAGTTGAAAATGATATAATAAAGTATAACTGTGAAATAGCAAGGAAAGCTGTAGAAGAAAATAAAAGTCTCAAAAATGTTAAACAACATTTTGGTATTGGTAGGAAATTTATATCTGCAATAAGAAAAAAAGATGGAATTATTACTAAAAAGAGAGATGACATCATGAAATTGGTAGAAGATTTTTATCAAGAATTATATAGTAATAAAGAACAAGTACCTCCTATATCTATTACATCTTCCAAATTGCCCAGAATTTTAAATGAAGAAGTGAGACATGCAATTAAGTGTATGAAGAAAGGAAAGGCTCCAGGAAATGATGGAATTACAATTGATATATTAAAAGAAACAGGTGAAGAAATAGAAACAATTTTAGCAAAGTTATATACCAAATGTCTAAATGATAAAGATGTACCGGAAGATTGGAAGAATGCAGTAATAATATTAGTATTTAAAAAAGGTGATAAAGAAGATATTAGAAATTACAGACCTATCAGCCTTTTATCAGTTTTATATAAAATTTTTACCAAGATAATTACAACTTGTCTACAGAGAACTTTGGATTTCCACCAACCAAGAGAACAAGCTGGATTTAAAAGTGGTTTTAGTACAATAGATCATATCCAGGTATTGAGAGAAGTCATAGAAAGGACAGAAGAATATGAGTTGTCATTATGTTTTGGATTTGTAGATTATGAAAAGGCATTCGATTCTATACACATTTCTTCAGTGATTAAAGCATTGGATCATCAAGGTATAGATCCAGGATATTGTCATATTTTAAAGAATATTTATAAAAATGCAACAGCAACAATTAGATTACATAATGATACTGGAAAAATCAACATTGAGAAAGGTATAAGACAAGGTGACTCCATATCTACAAAACTCTTTACAGCAGTGCTGCAAGAAGTATTTTGTGGATTAAAATGGGAAACTAAAGGAGTGAAAGTAAATGGAGAGTATTTAAGTCATTTAGATTTCACAGATGATGTAGTTGTTTTTGCAAATAATGCTTCAGAGCTGCAGGAAATGTTGCAGGAGTTAGCAGATGGAAGTAGAAAAGTAGGACTAAAGATAAATGTTAAAAAGACTAAAGTAATGTTTAATCGATTTGCTCAAAATATGAAAATAAAGATTGATTATGAAGAATTAGAAGAAGTTAACAGTTACAAATACCTTGGTCAGATTATTAATACAGATGGAAACATAATGGAGGAAATTATTCATAGAATTAAACTTGGTTGGAGTGCTTTTGGTAGAAATAACTTGATACTAAAAGGAAATATGCCTATGTGTTTGAAAAGGATGGTTTTAACAAATGTGTTTTACCAGTTCTTACTTATGGATCTGAGACTTGGACACTTAATAGAAGAGCAATACAGAGACTTCAGACCACTCAAAGGAGTATGGAGAGATGTATGTTGGGAGTAACAAGAAGAGATCGAAAACGCAATGTATGGGTAAGACAACAAACAGGTGTTACTGACCTTATTGAAAAAATTAAAAGATTGAAATGGAGTTGGGCTGGACATATTGCTAGAAGAGATGATAATAGATGGACAATTGAAATTTTAAACTGGATTCCAAGAGATTGTAAAAGACCCAGAAAGAGACCATATGTGAGATGGATGGATGAAATAAGAAAATGTGCAGGGGTGTTGTGGAGAAGAGAAGCTAAAGATCGGAGAAGATGGATTAAACTTGGAGAGACCTTCATCATGCAGTGGATTGATAATGGTTGATGATGATATATATATATGCAGTTTGTATAATAACAAAACTAATGTCATTTTTCTAAAAAAAAAAAAAGATAATAGATTTACATTCTTAATGAAGGGAAATTATCACCAATGATCTATCTTCATTTTGTGAAGTTTACAATTTCAAAAAAAATGTCACACACAAAATGAGCTGATGCAATACAGAAATGCCTACTAGGTATAGAAATTGAAATGTAAGGAGTGGTGCAATTATTATGAGATTGACACTTTGTCTTTTAAAGATTGGATTTTCAGATAAATTCTTTAGATTACTATTTAGTAATTATAATATCTAATAATTTAAATAAAATTTTGATTTATAATTAATTTTATTTAAGCAGTTGCGATGAAAAAATAAATAAAAAATTGTTTATATTAATTAAAAGTTTAAAATCTTATTATTTTGTTATTACAAACTTTCCTGCCAGTCTAGCATGCACCAGCAGAAAACTTCTGTGGACTGGCACCGGTCCACATACCAAGGGTTGAAGGCCACTGATGTAATATATAGTAGGAAATGAATAAATAATTTATAATATATAAATTTCCTTAAATATAATTATTAGAATTAAGTAGAAGTGTTTGGATTATTTAGAAAAAAAGTGTTATGTAAATTTTATATCCTTCAACATTTTTGATTATGATTAGTTGGAAATTTTTTTATTTTGTAAAATACTATTAGTCTCATTGTTTGTTAAAAAATATGTAGAGGAAGAAAGAAGTATTTTAACTTTTTTATTTATTTATTGCTGTAATCTTTTTAAAAATTGATGTTAATAATAATAATGCAAGTGATCTTCAAATATAATTTTAAGATATCAGTATGCAGTGTCAAAAATTTGTTTTTTATTATTTGATAACTATTTTATCAAATTTATTTTAAAATTTAGGTTCTAGTCTTATAGCTAAAGATGCCGCTCTATGGTGCCATTTTCATGCTAAAACACATAAAAATGCCATTTCTGCGGCCGACACATTCGAATCTGCGTTTTCTATAATACAACTTTTTTGTTGTGTTACAGATTGCAGGTCACTATGTCGCATCGCCGTATAGCATGTATGTTGCAGCACAGCAAATACATTTGGTGAATTCGCACAGTTTATAAAATTGTTACAGCTTGGTGAGAGGGTGTGTATATTTGAATTGGATGGAAATGTTGTTTTGATTGAATTTTTTTTTTTAAGTATTGAAATGTTCAGATTTTCTAAAATAATAATTATCAGACTTTTTACAACATACTGTATTGAAGTTTTAAGTGGGAAAATGTTGACAAGATATATGTGTAAAGTGAGTTGGAATTAGGTAACGCATGAAGTAACGTACTGTTCATAACATTCCACGAGACAAACAATATTCTACTGTGTGTTTATTTTTGAAGTAAAAAATAGCGGAAACACAAAAATATCCAGTAAGAAAAGAACAATTCTACAATCTTTTTTTAAATTTCATAAAAAGCATATATTATAAACATGGTTAATAAGTAAAAAAGACATTTTATATATATATTTATTGTTGTTTAAAAACTTTTACTTTCTTTCTTTTCTCTGACTACTGTTATACTTTGTTGACTATATTTTACGTTTATTGTTATCATTTATTTTATATATGTTAATAAAAAATAAGTATTTACAAAAAGTACGATGTTGATATTTTTTATTTTAGCATTACAAACAACAGAACCCTAACCCTAAACCTAACCCTACTTTTACTTTTTGTCGTCATTCTATTTGAAGTAAAAAATAGCAGTAATATCTGTTTGTCTGTAAAAAATAAAAATGTAAAACGAAGACTAAAAAAGTAAAAAAATAGCGGTAACACAAAAATATCTGTTTGTATGTAAAAATTAAAATTTAAAAGGAAGACTAACAAATTTTACTTTTTATTCCGATTATGAGTTTTTAAACAATAACAACAAAAAAGCTGTACTGATAGAAAATTGTCTTTTCTAATAAAGCCAAATAAAAAACATGAATCAAATTGTAATTTGTCGATTTTATTTTACATTTACTGTTATCATTTAATTTGTATATGTTAATAAAAGATGATTTTTTATTTTTTTTTATTTCCACATTATTAAAAACACATCAAAATGATTAAAATCAATGGCCAGGGAATGTTCATATTTTATAGTTTTAGCGAGAAAACGGCACCATCGAACGGCGTCTTTATCTATAATACTAGCACCAAAATTTATTAAGATTGGATTAAAAATGATAGTAATTAAATTTGATGTTTCAATAATTATAAATATATTATTATATTTACATTTTATTATATTACAAATTTATTATTAAAAAAAACTCAATTTTCAACTTTAATTTTATATTTCTTTTCTGCATGCAATATGCATAATAATGAAATGTTGTAAACTATCAAAATAATTTATAATGTTGAAGATTATAGGTATAATTAAATACTGGAACTTTTTAAAGACCTAATATTTAATGGTAGACTTTTTTTTTTTTTACAATTTATAATAAATGCTAAGAGATGCTGAAAGAAGAAATAGGGTTGAGGAGATATTAACCAAAGTAAACTGCCACTGAGAATGATCAATTGTTATTGCTTGATTGTAATCTTAGATTGCCTTTGTACAAAGAATTTAGCACCAATGTAGCAATTTTACCATCATTGGTGTTAGTGCATATAACTATAATATTGGATAAATATTCATAAAACTGATTTGATGTCAATTTGTTTATTATATCCAGTGCAAGTTTTTTTAGAATATAATTGTGATGATTACTAAATCTCAATTTAATAAATAAATCAAGAGAATATAGCATTAGTATTAATAAAATAATATAATAGATGATTTCTACATTAATTTGTCATAATATAAATGATTAGTAATTATAAAAGAGGACCAATAAATATTATTGAAAAAGAATAATTAAGATGAAAAGAAAAAAAAAACAATTAATGATGAAACATAGTGATCATTTGATTAGATGACTCAGAAAATGTAAGTTTTTAAGTACTTTTGAAAAATCACCTTTAAAATTACCATACATAGATACAAAGACTATCTATCTTGTAGTTTGTTCATATTAGTTAAGAAATAAAATAAAGATTAAATTGTTTAATAAAAAAAGAATAATCATAAATAAATAAATAGAATAATAGCACACAATAAATGTACTTAATTTTTTTTACAGACACACATACATAAGGTGATTCCAAATAATATATTTTTATTAAAAATATTGTATCTTATTAATTATAGAATATGGACAATTCATGACTTTTTTTAATAATTTTTTTTATTTGAACTTTTAAAGGCAAAAAAGCAATTCTAAAATGATACTAAAAAATTTAAAATGTTATTAAAATTTTATGTCTATGGTTAAACTAGAACACAAATTTATAAATTTAATAAAGTGAAACTGACCTATATGACAAATAAAAGATATGTCATTCATTCCTATGATAGTAGTAAATACAGTATAATATCTATTGCCATTATTAAAGTATATTTTACTAAGCACATTAGTTTATCTATAACTTTTAATAATTTCTACATGAAAAATGGGTTCAGGAATATGATTTCCAGCAATTATAACTTTCTTACCCAGATTATGCTTTAAAAATAGTTTAACAAGGTATAGTTTAACAATGTATAGAGAGTATCAAGGGAGTCTTAAATTATTTCTCACAATTATAATTAAAATTATTAATGAAATATAACATAGGCTAATAATGTTCTGCCTTTATCATTTTTTTAAAAAAATATCAAAGAATATTTATGAGTGTAAAAATGCAATATTATTAAAAAATAAAATAATTCACATCTTTTGTAATTTCTTCTTTTTAATAGGTTACTTACAATAAAAAAACCACTTTTTAAGATTTAATATACACAATATTAAAATATCAAATATAGAATATATATTATAGTTGTAAGGGACCAAAATTATTATTTATAGAGAGGCTGTGTGATATCTCTAGCATCAGAAATGATAAATTGTGCTTCAATCTAGGAATCTTAAACTGTTAGGTTCATCACTTTAACATTATTATAAACTGAACAAGACATAACATAAAACTTTAAATTATTTAAATATGCTAACAATTTATTGCCGTGACATATTTGAATATTAAATTAACAAAATTAAAGAATCCAAATTACTTAAGAGAATAAACAACTTATCTATAAATGTCACTGTCATATTTATTTGTACAACATTCCTACGAAATAATTTTAATTATTCATATTTACTATGTAGATTATATATATTTTTTGCATAGAAGTCATGAGAAGCTTGAAATATGTTAAATTACTATCATTTTTGTTTTTATAGTTTTGAGGCATAAAATTATTAACTTGACATTTATATTGTAATTTTATTTTCAGTAAAAAAACTAAACAAAAAATAGAATAATACTTTTTGTGATACAAATATCATTAAATTTTCTTTTATACATGTGGTAACATTTTTATTTAAAACATTTAATTTTCTTGCCAACTGATGGTTCTCTTTCTAATAGTATCTCTGGTGTGTATAGGAAATAATCAAAAAACACAAATATGGCCAAATGATATCCTTGTTAGATTATCTTATCATGATAAATGAATTTTAGTAAAAATGTGTGATATTTTTATTCCTTAAGATAAATGTTATAACTTCAAATAGTGATCATAGAGTGTAATATTAGACTCAAGTTTACATTTTGAACATGTGCATCATTATGCAGAAAGAAAGACCTTGTTATGAAACTTGAAAATTTTTAATGTAATTACCATTTTAACTTTTTAGCATTTTAATGAAAATAAACATTAGTTAATGTGAAGAATTTGATATTTAACAAATACAGAAATTTCTTATTGATATTTAATTAGAATATTTATTCTGTGATTAAAATATTTAAACTCAAAGATTTATATATATAAAAGTCTAATTTTTACTGAAAAAATAAATGAATATTTTCATTCTGATAATAATGATTGTTTTTATAGGTATGCAAAAATATTTCACATGTTAATTCTTTCTAAGATTTTTTTTTTGCATCATTAAATTTTTTTTTGTTTTTTGTTTGTATGAAGCAAGTGAAAAATAAAAAGTTTAATATTAGAAAAATAATCAATTTTAAACATAGCATTGATATCACAATTTAAAGTTAGTCAATTGTGTCATTAATTACCATCTATTGTATAATGTAACTTAAATGCATATCAGAGATTGCTAATCTATGTTTAGGTCTATATTGCTGATGGAACAAAGTGCTTTAGTTCAAAATTTTAAGATTTTTGAAAATTTAAAATTAAAAGCTTGTATAGTAAAACGAATGAATAAATAAAAGATGGATATTGAAAAGCTATAATGTAAAAGTCATCATCATTAATGAAATAAATCCAATTTCTAGTGTAAAGATATTTTATCACAGTCATCTGGTATTTATTGAGCACTTATGCTTACAAAAATTACTCAAAAATAAAATAGTATGAGGAGATTATTGTCATTAATATATTAAATGTAAGCTATGTTGTTACTTTGTTTTGTTTTATTTTTGTCTCTCTTTATATATATATATATGTCCACAGATGGCGTTTCTACCAAAAACACCGATCAAGCGTATATTTCTGTTTACATAAACGTCAGAGTAGCATTCACTATCTCTAACTATAATTCCACTTTCAGATCATGATTTCAAGCTATTTGCTATCGTCAGTGAAAGACAGGAATAAAGAAACTAGATCTAAACACAAACTCTGAGCGTTTATGAAACAATTTCTATTCAGCTTGCAAGCGTGAATTTTTTAGACACGTAATGTCTTCAAACTCAGCATAGCAAACCAGATAGCTATATGGGTCTGATCTCAGTTCAGCATCACCACATAGTAGAAGCCTCTGCAATCTATATCATTGCAAGAAAGACCTCAAAGGTACATTTATGATAAACAAAAATGCAAGTTAAAAAACTTGCTAACGCTTGTATTTATGTCCACAGATGGCGTTTCTACCAAAAACACCGATCAAGCGTATATTTCTGTTTACATAAACGTCAGAGTAGCATTCACTATCTCTAACTATAATTCCACTTTCAGATCATGATTTCAAGCTATTTGCTATCGTCAGTGAAAGACAGGAATAAAGAAACTAGATCTAAACACAAACTCTGAGCGTTTATGAAACAATTTCTATTCAGCTTGCAAGCGTGAATTTTTTAGACACGTAATGTCTTCAAACTCAGCATAGCAAACCAGATAGCTATGGTCTGATCTCAGTTCAGCATCACCACATAGTAGAAGCCTCTGCAATCTATATCATTGCAAGAAAGACCTCAAAGGTACATTTATGATAAACAAAAATGCAAGTTAAAAAACTTGCTAACGCTTGTATTTATGTCCACAGATGGCGTTCTACCAAAAACACCGATCAAGCGTATATTTCTGTTTACATAAACGTCAGAGTAGCATTCACTATCTCTAACTATAATTCCACTTTCAGATCATGATTTCAAGCTATTTGCTATCGTCAGTGAAAGACAGGAATAAAGAAACTAGATCTAAACACAAACTCTGAGCGTTTATGAAACAATTTCTATTCAGCTTGCAAGCGTGAATTTTTTAGACACGTAATGTCTTCAAACTCAGCATAGCAAACCAGATAGCTATATGGGTCTGATCTCAGTTCAGCATCACCACATAGTAGAAGCCTCTGCAATCTATATCATTGCAAGAAAGACCTCAAAGGTACATTTATGATAAACAAAAATGCAAGTTAAAAAACTTGCTAACGCTTGTATTTATGTCCACAGATGGCGTTTCTACCAAAAACACCGATCAAGCGTATATTTCTGTTTACATAAACGTCAGAGTAGCATTCACTATCTCTAACTATAATTCCACTTTCAGATCATGATTTCAAGCTATTTGCTATCGTCAGTGAAAGACAGGAATAAAGAAACTAGATCTAAACACAAACTCTGAGCGTTTATGAAACAATTTCTATTCAGCTTGCAAGCGTGAATTTTTTAGACACGTAATGTCTTCAAACTCAGCATAGCAAACCAGATAGCTATATGGGTTTGATCTCAGTTCAGCATCAAGACATTACGTAGAAGCCTCTGCAATCTATATCATTGCAAGCTGAATAGAAATTGTTTCAAAACGCTCATGTGTGTTCAAGCTATTTGCTATCGTCAGTTTCACTGACGATAGCAAATAGCTTGAAATCATGATCTGAAAGTGGAATTATAGTTAGAGATAGTGAATGCTACTCTGACGTTTATGTAAACAGAAATATACGCTTGATCGGTGTTTTTGGTAGAAACGCCATCTGTGGACATAAATACAAGCGTTAGCAAGTTTTTTAACTTGCATTTTTGTTTATCATAAATGTACCTTTGAGGTCTTTCTTGCAATGATATAGATTGCAGAGGCTTCTACTATGTGGTGATGCTGAACTGAGATCAGACCCATATAACTATCTGGTTTGCTATGCTGAGTTTGAAGACATTACGTGTCTACACGCTTGCAAGCTGAATAGAAATTGTTTCATAAACGCTCAGAGTTTGTGTTTAGATCTAGTTTCTTTATTCCTGTCTTTCACTGACGATAGCAAATAGCTTGAAATCATGATCTGAAAGTGGAATTATAGTTAGAGATAGTGAATGCTACTCTGACGTTTATGTAAACAGAAATATACGCTTGATCGGTGTTTTTGGTAGAAACGCCATCTGTGGACATAAATACAAGCGTTAGCAAGTTTTTTAACTTGCATTTTTGTTTATCATAAATGTACCTTTGAGGTCTTTCTTGCAATGATATAGATTGCAGAGGCTTCTACTATGTGGTGATGCTGAACTGAGATCAGACCCATATAGCTATCTGGTTTGCTATGCTGAGTTTGAAGACATTACGTGTCTAAAAAATTCACGCTTGCAAGCTGAATAGAAATTGTTTCATAAACGCTCAGAGTTTGTGTTTAGATCTAGTTTCTTTATTCCTGTCTTTCACTGACGATAGCAAATAGCTTGAAATCATGATCTGAAAGTGGAATTATAGTTAGAGATAGTGAATGCTACTCTGACGTTTATGTAAACAAAACATACGCTTGATCGGTGTTTTTGGTAGAACGCCATCTGTGGACATAAATACAAGCTCGTTAGCAAGTTTTTTAACTTGCATTTTTGTTTATCATAAATGTACCTTTGAGGTCTTTCTTGCAATGATATAGATTGCAGAGGCTTCTACTATGTGGTGATGCTGAACTGAGATCAGACCCATATAGCTATCTGGTTTGCTATGCTGAGTTTGAAGACATTGTGTCTAAAAAATTCACGCTTGCAAGCTGAATAGAAATTGTTTCATAAACGCTCAGAGTTTGTGTTTAGATCTAGTTTCTTTATTCCTGTCTTTCACTGACGATAGCAAATAGCTTGAAATCATGATCTGAAAGTGGAATTATAGTTAGAGATAGTGAATGCTACTCTGACGTTTATGTAAACAGAAAATACGCTTGATCGGTGTTTTTGGTAGAAACGCCATCTGTGGACATAAATACAAGCGTTAGCAAGTTTTTTAACTTGCATTTTTGTTTATCATATATATATATGGTGGAGAATTTAAGGTAATAAGTTGGGGATCATTCTTGGAATGATGGCAAATCATCATCAACACCAGAATATTTCAAATAATGAAATTTAAGGTATTAAATATAATATTAAAATAAGATATTAAAGTAATGTTTAATATCACAAAAATATAAGTAATATTATACATTCTAAGAGCATGAGAGATCTTTGAACTCTCAGAGATCAGCCCATTTAATTCCTTAGAGCAACTAAAATTAACTATAAATCACCAGCATTATCAATAAGTAAGAATAATATTCAAGTAATAACCATTCATCATTATGAATGATTAACAATCAAAATAAAATCAAGTCAATCATGTGCCTGGATTTAAAAGGGATCTATTATAGACAGGCTAACTATTGAGCCCTTACCAACTTGCAGAAATTATTTAAATCTTAATTTGGAAGGACAAACTTAAGTGCTAATCTATCTGAATATATGCCCATAAAAACAATAATGCTGGGATATTAAAACATGATGATTATCATTAATGCTCTGGCCACTTCATACTTTTAATGTACTAGCCACCTATAAACTTATCTAATAGAGACTAAACTGTAATAAATGTAGTGCATGGGCTTTAAAGAATATAGTCTTTGTACCAAACCAGAACAATGTCATACTGGAATACTTGCCCTTCCATATATCAAGCCATTATGCTCAAATTAGTTCAGAGATCATAAGCTCTATTACTGTTACTATGATCAAGAGATGATGCAAATATAGAAAATTGTAATCTCTTTTTAGAATTAAGTCACTAGAATAATTTTAACAATTGATTACAAGTTTATTAATGGCAATAACAAAAAAATGAAGTTAAGGTCTCTAGAAAACACTATCCACATATAAGCTTTCTGATTTTGATTAATAAAACTATCACATTTGCGATTTACAAAATTATAACAAAATTAAATTATTATATTCATTTTTAATAGGTTAACTTAAAACATATATATATATGGCACACAGATGCACATTTTATAATGTAAAATGAATCTATTTCAATTGACATTTAATAAAATTTAAAAATGATTAGAATTTACATGTGTCTACCTGACACACTCATTGATAATATATGTGACAATCATTTCTAAACATATTTGAATTGTTATAAAACATAAACATTTTAATTAATACAAATACCTCAATTTAGGTTTACTTATATATATATATTGAAGCACTCAAATCTGTTGCACACATTTGGCTTCACTTGCTGGTGATGTTTGAAACCTCCAAACATGGGTTCAAACTCAATCATTTAATAATAAACCACTAGGGAGTGAAGGTATACCAATGCATGTCATTGTTTATTTTTTTGTAAACTTTATACTCGTCTAAAATTAATATAAATATAAATCATAAATTTCTATTACAGTAAACAATCATGCGTATGTGTGTGTGTAACAGATAAAACTTAATAATTCTATTAAAAGCGTTGTATTATGTATATTTTTATTCATGTATATTTTAATTGAGAGAAAGTTCGAGAGTGTAATGCAAATTTATTAAACAAAAGACTTACCTTATTTTAAATTGAGAAAGGATCGGTTTTTATTCTAATACAGGTTTATTTTAAATTTCACATTACTTAACATTTATTCCGCAGGTCTATTTTCAGCCCAAAATAGACCGAGACCAGCTCTCTCGAACTTGATCTCATTCATACTTTAAAATTTTCTGTATCATTGTAACCATTAACAGACATCCGGGGATTACCCAAAGGCAGTCAAAAATTAGTAATTAAAAGGCTCTACATGTTATTTTCTAAACGCTGTTGCTAAGGAAAGCTATGTCATTCAGAACTGTAAATTGGTTAGTGAGTAGAGTTAAAATTTGTTTCCCCGATCTCTCCAAGATCAAGCCAATGCCAAAGTACTCATAAGCCATCGTTTCCAAAATACAGCCAAAATGAACTGTATATTACATAAGGAACGGACTCTAACCACAATTTTGTCAAAATACTGCCAAATTAATCAAATTTTGTAAAACATGAAACCAACACGTGTGCATACGGCTGTCAAGTCATCTGAAAGGTAATTCCCTGCTGCAAAATGAACTCTAAAGCTTTCATCTAAATAATCTTCTTAATCATAAAATGTAAATTTCAACTTCTATTATGTAACTTACGCTCACCTAAAGTATGTCTTTTTAAATATTTCCATTTTTGTAATCTCTATATTTTCAAATGTAATTGCTTATTTTTCCATCGGTAATGCTAAACTGATTAATTGCTTAAACAATGACCTTTTTCTTTTTGCTTCCATATCTAAATTGTATTTTACTTTCTAAACTCGATTGCTAGGTTTTCACTCTTATTGTATTTTTATTTTAAATGTGTCAAAATTTTAATTTGATATTATGTAAATCATACCCATTTTAATATGCTAATAACTCAATCTGGCGAATCAATCTTATTTTATTTTTGCTATTCCACCATTAAGGAATATTAAATTGTAAACATAAGTTTTCTTACTAAACTATAAAATTCGCCCGATTGAGAAATATTCCTAAACTATTTTTATTAATTAATATTATGCCATTCGATATTATTTCAAATAAATTATAAACTATTATTTTGCGCTATTGATTAATATTATATAAATTCAGTATTAAATAAATTGAATTCAGATCCTTATTTTTAAGTGATGATTCATTATATAAGTAGCCCGCCATCTAATGATAGTTTAAGTAACTAATTTCTCGGGCGTATTGATATGCGTTTAACGAAGGGATTCTTAATTTTTATATTTTATTATTAATATGCTAGATAAATTCTTTAAGTAAATTGTATGCCCCTTTTGGGATTGCTTGTATATAATTATTTCATTACGCTAGGCTTAATTACTATTTAAGGCCATATAAATCAGTGTTAATACAAACCTGAAAGCCTTCGCGATGTGTCCCGATGATAATGTTCATCAATCAAAAGTTGTGGAATCCTTAAAGCACATTTCTCAGCGGACTGTAGAGGCCCCGACTCCCACAGATTGTGTTTGGTCATGTAAGCTCTATTATGGGTTAACATCTGGAAAATAGGAACCATAGTATCTTGCCGACTACTTCTTCGGATGCCATCTGTCACAAGTGCAGATGAGCTTATATTCTTCATTCTCAAGTTGATGAAACTACTCGCCCTCTCAAATGTTATCATTCGGTCCGCATGCTATCGTTCATATTTTTCCACATATTTTCGACATCTGTAAGCCATAATGATATGATTTTCCTAAGCCACCCCAAGTTCTCATTATAATATAAATGTAGTTTGCCTTATTATATATTATCGCTTATTAGCGCTATCCACCCTTTTGTTTAACCGCTATTAAATACGTTAACAATTAACTTTTAAGAAAGCCTATAAAGGTCCAGTCATGTGACGGAATGTCAAAATAATTATGCTTTTCCTTATTCTTTACATAAATCATAAATGATGAATCATCTCATAATTTCCAAGGTAATTGATTTATTATTAATGTAATTCTAATGAAGTCCAAGTATAATCAAAACTCGCTAGATCATTTGTTATTTAAAATATAATTATCATAATAAAAGCCCATGTACAGTTATTGAACTCTGTTGTATTCCTTGTAATTTATATATGATAATGTGCATACTAAAAGCCCATGTACAGTTATTGAATTCTGTTATATTCCTTGTAATTTAAATATGATAATATTCATAATCAAAGCCCATGTACAGTTATTGAAATCTGTTGTATTCATTTGTTATTTAAATACGATAATGTAGATAATAAAAGCCTCCACGTAGTTATTAAAATCCATTATATTCTTTGTGACTTAAAATCTTATAAATATTCATTATAAAAGCCCATGTATGGTTATTGCAATCTGTTATATTCTTAATGATTTAAAAATGTCATAGCATAAATAATAGAAACCCTTTTAATTATATTAGCATATTAAGCCGCATTGTTTCAAGTAATTAATTTCTTATTATGTATACTTAGTAGTTGCATCTCCATCAACCCTTAAGTTATGTTACTAAGGTTAGCATGGAATGCCCACGTGAACATAAGTGAAACCTAGATTGAGTACCCTTTATGTAATCAAGGTTATGATTTGTTTTAAATCTCTATATCCAGTTACTCACATATTGGTTGATTTTCATTACTAATATTATGTTCAATAAATTCATATTTAATAATCTATCTTTTGGAGATTCTATTAATTCATGCATGCACATCTGTTATTATGTTGCATCATCATTTAGTTAACCATTAGGTCTCTTGTGTCTCTGCTGGCCCTCTGGGCCAGAGATCATTGGAAAGTAGTCTGCTATCATCAGAAGTGTTGTTTGTAATGTGATAGACTTGGGAAATGGGCAATAGGGCGGAGTTCATGAGTATTCCTGACCTGGGTATCTCGCATATGATTGAACTCTAGGTACTTTTGCTTAGATGCTAATTCTTGTTAGATGAACATACATTTCTGACTGGTACAATATATATATATATATATATATATATATATATATATATATCATATGTATGTTATATATATATGTATATATATTGTAACCTAGTGTTATTGACACTTGGTTTACTTGGCATTATTTCTGCAGGAAAACAATGCTATTTTTTAAAGAAATAAAAAGATAAAATAACAATAGTAATAATGGATTAATAAAGTATGCTATTCACTCACTTTGGCATGTTTTGGGTGAATAACTAATAGATTTAATAACTCAGTGTCATATTTTTAAAGAGAGAACTATGAATAATTTAATTGAGATATTAATAATTAGGAGCAAATTAATATGGTATAAAAGCTAAACAGTAATTGATTTTGGATGGGTAGAGGGGAGAGTGGATGAGTGTCTTATCATAAAGCACAATAACTTCTGGTAATTTCTTTTTGTAAAAAAAAAAAATGTTTAAAGAATTATACATCACTGATTGTTAATTTAATGTATTTATTATTATTTTTTTTATATTGTCAAATTACTTTGTAATCCAGGTAAATAATACTGAAAACTATATGATTGTAATAAGTTTTTCCTTTCTTTTGATAATGTTATAATCAAATGATTATTTTTCTGTAAGAGGTCGCTAAAGTAAAAAAAAAAAAAAATATAGTCTGCTCAATTTTTTTCATTTTATTTTGCAGAAATAAATGTAATCAAAGTAAAATTTTAATAATATAATGCGTGGCTAAATTTTTTTGATAAGATATCCTGATTTTCTGTGCCATCTACCTATTTAAAAACCTTTTATACTTAAAAATTTATTGTCTCGCGCTAAAGTTCAAAAATGACAGAATTAACTAAGGGAATCACGAAAAGTGTTATTATGTCTAAATTAAGGAAGATAAATGATTTCCAAATGAGAAATAATTATTTAGTAACTTTGTATCACTTGTTAATATTTTCTTGGTATAGAAAAAAAAAAAATAAATGAAAGAAATATTTTGAAACCAAGGAAAATCAACTAGAAACATTTTCGCGCTCTTTCTCAATATTGTCTGCCTTTACAAGTAATGTAGTTACATACGTTAAAATATGTTTTATTCACCAAGAATTGTCTGGAAATAATAATAATGATAAATAAGATTAAATTATGCACCTGTATATTTTTTGAAAAAAATATAAACTTTCTCAGAGTAAATATAGGAAGAGTTATATAAGGGCATTCTTACGGAAAAGTTACCGTTAAAAAAAAATTTATAATTCCTAAAGTATGAACAAAACTAAATATCTTAGTGACTTAATGATAAAAATAAATGATATATTATATTACACATCAGTTGGAGTTAGTAAAACTTCCTATACATGTAAATCAGCTGCAGTTATTATCATAATAATCTCTCGGAAAATTGCGCATTTCCGTCCATAAGTAAGCTAGCTAATATGAATTGTACGTATCGTCAATAATAAAAAAGAAAAGAATTGTGTATGTTTATTGTCTATCGTCAACTGTTCGTTATGTTATAATATGTATATTTTATTTTCTATGGATCCCAAAATTGTAGCAGTTTAATTAAAGTAAGAATTAATCTTCAATTCTGCTATATTTTCTTTACCTAATTTATTAAGCACAAAATAAGAGAAAACTTTTATTTAAAGGAAATAATACCATGCGTTTATTGTTTTTTAAACTTGCTTAGTGAAATACGACTGGATAAAGCTCTTCAATTGCTCAACAGAAAAACATTTTCTAATGAGAAAGTATGCACTTGTTGATTAATGATTGTTTAAAACTAAGTTATAAATGATATGTAATTTTTTTGTTATATCACATAGGTTAAAGTCTGTATAGTCAAGTGATATTTAATAGCCTTGTAATGACAAAGGTATGTTTTAATATAATTATTAGAGGTTAAGTTGATATTTAACACTGAAAAAAAAAATCTATAAAATATGTTTTAATTATTACATACAATTGTAGGTAGAAGTTTTGTATGTTAGATACGTAAAATAAAAATATTTAGATATTTAAGGGGTAAAATAAATATTGAAAATTATCAGAAGTAACTAAAAAAAAAAAAAAATGCTATAACAAAATATTTCTTGTTAAAGTTTTGAAAACGAATTTATACTGTATCAATTGAGGGAATTTATTCCTAATTATTCCTTAAATAAAAAACATCCACTTTATTTAGTTTAAGATAGTATGCTACCAACTATTTTGAATGTTCCTTTATTAAAATTAAAATTATTATACTTTTTATTCTATGATGTCCATTGATTTTAGATGTTGATCAAAGTATAACGGTAACATAAGTTTATTATAATCAGTGTATTTACTTATCCTGCCCAGATGTCATTAGAAGTATATTGCATGCTAATATTCGCATAGGTAATAATTAATAATGCATTTATTTTGTGGGATGAAAAATTCCTCATAAAGAACTTTGTTTTCCATGAGAGGAAGATTTTAAATATAATGTTGGGCATGTTTATAGCCCAAGGTGATCGATCTTCATAGATAGAGCGATCAAGAATTTATCCAGCATTTAGTATGCTACATCTGGTTTAAATCCCCCCAGGAGAGGATCATGATTGTGTAGTTATTATGCACAGAAATAAGAGGCAAGAAACTACCTCAAATCTTAATCGCAGTAGTCATTTGACAGACTCCTAGGTGGTTATTCCATATCCTCATGTGAAAATAAAGTAAAAACACTATTACAAGATATTCAATTATTGTTGCTTAATTTTAACGTTGAGACAAGATAAAAATTATATTGGAGGTGTGTTAGTTCCCTCAAGATCCACTTTTGTATAAAATAGTGCGTTAGTAACTAAGATCAATATCTAGTATTGTGCTGCTAAATATTGCTAGTATTTGACAAGTAAATCAATGGAGAAAGTAAGTAAAATTCGCGAAAGCAATTGAAAACGCTTATAAACATGAAAGGAATATTCAAAATGCAATATCTAATTTCTAAGTTAGTAATTAAATAATACTTCATATTTAAAAGGAATAGCGTATGTAATAAAAATTTTTATCTATAACTCTAGTACTAGCAAGTTAAGTTAAGAAATGTAGACGTATACTTCTGATAACTGGTCTATAAATTAAGAATAGGTTTATCCATTAAAGACCATAAATAAAGTAAATGTATTGAGAGAATCAAATTGTTAATATTTTGCATATTACTTATGATTGGAAAATCATTAAAAAAAAAAAAAAAATAAAAAAAATAGTTGAGTCAATAATTTTGAATAAAAGCTTCATACAAGGTTACCAAAATGGACAATAAACAATGTATTGGTAATGAAATGTACTTTTAGTTAATCCAATCCATATGATTGCATACAGGACTAAAATTTAATAAACAATGTGTTGGTAATGAAAAATGTACTTTCAGTTAATTCTATCCACTATGGATTGCATACAGGAGAAGTATGCAACCTCTAGTCCATAACCAAAAGAGAGTATACAGATTAATGTCCAGTCATATTTTATATTTCTTGTATTACTATAAGGATTATTAGAATAAACTGTTCTATATATTTTTTTGTGATAATAATAAAATTATAGTCTTATTAAAACCTGTTGTAGATTCGACATTTTTTGTTTTTATATGCCAAATATAAGTGTTTGCACAACATTTGCAAAACCTTTTCTTTGGGAGTTTGAAATTCATTTCAACCTTAAAAACTTAATAGACCAGAGAAATAAAATTTAAGCAGATCGAGATATGTCATTCATATTTTGAGTTTCTATGATAATTATTTATGGAGGTTGAAAACTTAAGACTAAAACATTCACCTTTGTGTAAAAAAAAAAAAAATGAATTTTTTTTTCAAACCATTAACTGGTTGCACTATTATCTCCATTCCCATTTAGTTAAATTGTTCAAGTTAATAACTTAGTTATATGATTGTGTTGTCATGGATGAGTGAAGGACACAAAAAGCATCCTTTGTTCTTTTATTATTCTGGATCGAGATTCCTGGGAAAAAAGGGCTGCTATTCAAATTAAGGTCATTATTGAATAGAATTATCATCTCTTTAAATAATATAGCACCTTCGATATGAGAGATGAAGACACAATACTTTCGAATTTACAAATAAATGTTTTATAGCCACTCAGAATGCCAGTCATATATGACAACACAATACCATTGAGCATTTCTCATATGAAACAAAGAATCCTGAGATTAATATTATAATTATTCTTTAAATTAATATGATCAATTATTGTTGTTAGTATAATTGTAGTATGGCTTAAGAAAACTAGAATGCATACAATTGGGTCATATGAAAAGTACTTTAGATCATATTGAAAAATGAGATATGTTGTTTTCTTTATTTTGGTTGTTCTAATAACAACCTGAAAATTTAGTAAACTAAACTAATAACAATCACGCAAAAATAAAACAGAGGATATTCTTATTAGGGTTGTGAAATGGCCCAATTCAGCGTGGGCCATCGGTTGGCTATAGCTACTACCATGAATTTGAAACTTTTTCTTAAGTCAATATTAATATTGTTTGCACTTGAACGGATTAATTATTCATTGATGAAAATATTTGCTAATAATGAATTGTTTTAGCCATAAGATAATATGTGAATATCTATTATATGATCTATCTTCTTTGCTACTAAAAATAAATAATTAAGTTGTCAGTTTATGATGTTGTGGTCTGTAGGCAATTCCATAAAACACTGTAATACCTTATCATTTATGATGATCTGTTTGTCTGATCTTGTGATTGGCACTTATGCTATATTACATAATATCTAATGAGATTTATATGGACCAAGTGTGCTTTTTTAAGGAAAAGAAAAAAAAAGAGCATATTTAGTAGTTAATGTTGAGCTTAGGGATATTAAAAAATGTCAGAGCACAGTTTTGGTGTAGATTACCTTGGTAGGAGAGGCATGGAGGCAGGATGTCTGTGTCGGACACTTTTTATCAATAATTTTATTAATAGTTCATTGCTAATATTTCAGTACTGTTAAATACTAAAAGAGTTAGAATTTTAATATGAGTGAAAATAAAGGATAAATCATAGTATTTGAGGATTTGGGGAGGATCCCAAGAGTCAGAAGTAATCCCCTGATACGCAGACTCTAATATTTTAGTGTAGAATTAAAAGAGGGAAGGGGAAGATTTGATAGATAATCCAGAAGAAGCCACAGTAATAACGGAAGACATGAAAATGAGCCAGATCAATTAATGAGATATACATTGAGGAATTCTCTTGTGGAAAGTTATTAGAAAATCAAATAGTGAATTAAAAAAAAGGAATTAAAATGTGTAGATCCAAAACTCAAATAGCAAATTAGAAAATGAACAATCAAATAGTGAATTAAAAAGTCAGATCCAAAACTCAAAATAGTAACTAGGACAACAACTTAAACAGGAATTAAAAATGTGTGATCCAAAACTCAAATAGTGAATTAAAAAGTCAGATCCAAAACTCAAAATAGTAATCATTAGAAGAATCAAAATAGTGAATTAAAAAAAGTCAGATCCAAACTCAAATAGTAAATCAAAAAGTCAGATACAAATTTAGATATTAAAATTAGACACCCAAGTACAGGAGATAAAGGACTTAAGGGAAGATTTGAGAAACTGCGTAGAAGAATCAAAATTATTTCTTAAAAAGCTGGAAATAAGAATGTATGAAGAGATCTAAACAATTCTGGAAAGGCTATGATTGAGGCTATCCAGCAGGACTTAAGCCAACATATTGGTATTAACAAATGAAGTACAGAATAAGAAATTATCAAAGGAAACAGTAGTATTTCAAACAGAAATTCATGACAGAGTTGAATCTATTAAGGGAGAATTAGATATGTCAGAAGTGTTAGGCTAGTAATTTGAAAGAGGAAGTTAAAAATATAATCAGAACCTGACAAATGCAAGGAAAGGATGTCAGAGCCAGATTACCAGATTAATAGCTAACCTTTTCGTGGAAAACTCAAGAGTTAAATCCTTAATGAGATTAATCAAAATCTATGAAAGTGAGCTGTTGCTATGGGAAGAGTAGAAAATTTTAATGATATAATAAAGAGCAATGGACAGCTATTATATAATAATCTC